>JAHWFP010192823.1:0-33020 GCA_023313725.1 Lithobius niger
GACATATTGCAGCAGCAGATTGACGAGTCTACAAATGAAATGTTCATGTATCAAGGGCGCGACCAGCTGGACAGAAACCCTCCACACAAGGCACAATCACAACAAATGGAAAGAGGCATGAAGGCGAATGGAGGAGGCCAAACATGTTTTTCCTCTGGTAAAAGCGACCATTTCCAAACTCGTATCGCAGTTAGCAGCACTGCACTAGAAGAGCAGCACCTCAAAACGATGAAGTGGCAGGCACGGTGGTGGTAGGGGTAAATGTGTACAGCAGCTATTGAAACAAGCAATCGTTGTAAGTGTAGTGCAAAGGTAGCCTCTGTGTGTCAAAGGTGAATGTGAAGTGTGGAAAACTGCTTCATAGGCCTACACAGTGCTTCAACCTACAAGTTCAGTCGGTGACCTTTGAAAATGTGTTACCACAAAAAAGGCTCACGCAAATCAAACACAAAGTGATAATCCTCCTAACAACTGGACCCTAAATTCTGGTTCCACAGATTATGTGTGCAGTAACCGACAATGGTTTACAGACTTCCGCACAGTGCAGTGGGGAAAGGGAATGTCACGTGTGGTGGGCACGGGTGACGTAAAAATGGTTAAAAACGTGGGAACTAACACTCAGAGGAAAATTATTCTTTAAAATGTGCTTTTTATTCCAGGGTTTTCGAAAAATCTGATAAGTGTATCTAAAATTGACGTGACAGGGTATCCTGCTCTTGTACAAAAATCAGAGCTGTTAATCTATAAGCTTAATTCGCAGGCATGTTTACTGTGATTGGAACTGGTAAATAACCTATGGAGTAAAAAACGTAGCGTCAATTGGTAATCATGCATTTGAGGCATCTGAAATTAGCTGTGAAACTCAGGTGACGAAGGAGCACACAAGTGAGAGTGCATTAACAGTCTCCATGGATACCTGGCATAGATGACTAGCACACCAACACCACAAGGCTTTGAAGAAGTTACAAAAATCGGATCAAGTGCACGGTCGACGGAGAAACTCACAGTGCTTACCTAAAAATTTAAGACGTGCGCCACAGTTACGGAGTCAACGCTGGTTAGAATTGGTTCATTCTGACCTCTGAGGACCAAGTACAGTAACCTCCCTAGGCAAAGCAAGGTGTATACTAACTTTCCTTGTTGATTATACAAGGTACACATGGGTATACATCATGAAGCAGAAGAGTGATGCCCTATCACCTTTTAAGAGGTACCAAGCTGAAGTAGAGGCTCAGTTTGGTTGAAAGATTGGCTGCGTCCGGTCAGACAATGGTTTAGAATGCGAAAGCCAAGCATTCCGAACATACTTAGGTTCTATGGGTATGAGATACGAAAGAACGAACCAGAAATGAATGGGGTCAGCGAATGATTTAAATGTACTTTAGTTGAAGACATTTGATCCCTCTTCATAGACACAAAACCTCCCAGGAGGATATGGGCAGAACTAGCGTCGAATGTCATGCATTTGAAACATAGATTTCCCCACTCTCGGCTTAAAGGACAGATACTGTATGTGAAACTTATTGGATCAAAGGTATTTGTTAATAGCCCACAACCAGATCATGACAAACTCGATGGGAAGGCCTGGAATAGGTGTTCTAGTGGGCTATGCCATGAACACAGTGGGATATCGCATCTGAGACCCAATCAGTAATGATGTTTATGAAACAAAGCATTGTAAGGTGGACGAGTCTTCCATTTGGAGCAAGCCCAAAGAGTTCACACAAGGTAAGGACTTGTGACAAATTGTTTGGCTAAACTTGGAAGTTCATGAAGCACCTAATTCACTTCCAACTCCTCCTCTAACCCCTCCACAAATGATGCCCAGGGATGGGTCTTTACTGGAATCCTCACAGGCGCCTACGACAAATTACCTGATTTGACGAGGATTTCGTTAGGTCAAGATGAAATCAGGCAAATTCGTGAAGAATACTTCGCCACTTGGCAGCAACTAGAAATCCCCAGGAAAACCGCGACACGCATAGATGTGCACTATAATTCTCCAGGTGGACAGAGGGTACGAAGCAGGAAAGACATTGAAAGATTGTGTGGAGAACAATATTACTAATAGACCTAACTTTAGTTTTAAGCCCACAAGGGCACAGATGACCGACAAAAACGGACAATCCTCTCCGGTCAAAGTGACACCGACTGAGAACAACTTCTATGCACTGTTAGTGAACCAGCAACCTATTAAGAAGCCATGAAGTCTACAGAAGCTGACAAATGGCGAGAATCCATGAAAGAAGAAATAAACTCTTTCAAACGGTTCTAGGAAAAAACGCCCCTGGCAAAATGCCCCCGGAAAAATCACACCAAACAAACTGCCCCCGGGAAAAAATGCCCCCGGGAAAAAAACGCCACCAGGAAAACACGCCCCTAGGAATAAACGCCCCCATGAAAAAACGCCCCTAGGAAAAAAACACCCAGGAAATAATGTCCTTAAATAAACAGTTGTTGGTTCCCGTCTCCAGGTTCACCCCATTTCTTTACTATTTACACTTCCTTAAGTAGTAAAGTTCAAAATTAAGCTGGTTCACCTATACAAGCATTAGTTTACTTCAGATGACGTCAGACTCAGAGAAATTTATTGTAAAAAAAAGGTTGAAATTGTGAGCAATTCTACTCCCCGAGTAGAAATTCCTTAGCAAATTAGTACCTTTACGACACCCAGTCCGTTTGCATTTGATTTACTTTAAAGATAAACCGTTTTTCTTAAAAACATATACAACTTAGACAGGGACATTACAATTGTGAGCAATTTCACGTCCTCAGTAGGGATTCCTCTAGCGAGTTTGTACCTTTATGACACTCGCTCCATTTATATTTGATTTACTTAAAAGATATACTATTTTTCTTAAAAACTGATATGACTTATTGAGATTAAATTGTGGGTGATTTCGCGGAAATGATCTAGAATAGGGATATCTCATGAATTGGAGACGGTGTTCTGGAAATATAGACTTTTGAAGGAGAAAGAAGGCTAGTTTAAGGGAAAAGTAGCTATGTAAATGAATTATAAACAGGGATAGTTTAGTAAATACGCAAAGATATTATTTAAATAAACTTCTTGGAGTTGTCATTCGAAGAAAACTAATGCTCGTACAGATGAATCAGCTCAATTGTGAATCTTAATGGACGTTTTGACGGCAAAAGAAGTTTAGTTTAGGAAAAAAAGTAGGTAAAATGAATTGTAAACAGAGGGTAAATACGCAGATACTTTTTTTTATAAATTTCTTGGAGTATTAAGTTATCTGAAGCAAACTAAAGCTCATATAGATGAGACGTCTTAAATCTGAGGCTCAGCTACGATGAACACCAATGGGCATTTCCCCCAACTTAAGGGTGTAACTCGGGGGCGTTTTTTCCTGGGGGCATTTTGTTGGGGGCGTTTTTTCTGGGAACGTATTGTCGCGGGTATTTTTTTGTGTAGTAAAGTTCAAAATTGAGCTGGTTCACCTATACAAGCATTAGTTTACTTCAGATGACGTCAGACTCAGAGAAATTTATTGTAAAAAAAGGTTGAAATTGTGAGCAATTCTACTCCCCGAGTAGAAATTCCTTAGCAAATTAGTACCTTTACGACACCCAGTCCGTTTGCATTTGATTTACTTTAAAGATAAACCGTTTCCTTCAACGTTGTGATGTGTACGAAGAAGTACCACCTTTAAAAGGCAAGAATATTCTAGGTACCAAATGGATATACAAAGTTAAATAGGATGTTCAAACTTAGACGACCGAGTTACGCACCCAGATTTTTAAGGAGCCTTAGAAAGTATTACAAAGTCATTAAAATGAGAGTAAATACAAATTTTAATAAAATTTCTATCCGCTCCGCCTACAATAGGCCTAAAGCCTGTTTCCTAGTACTGGGACAAGTTACATCTTTAATAGGCGTGCAGCATGATCGGCATGACACACTTGTGTGCATGCGTCAAACTAAATTTATTGAGGACTTGGCTAATAAATTGGAGTGCACAATGGACCTACATGTAAAGGTGCCAGTACCAGTGGGCACTGTGGTGAAAGCCGGGAAGGCGAGTGATGTAGAATTCCCATATAAATCCTTAATCGGATCATTGTTGTTTGTAGCAAGTAGGACAAGGCCAGATATTTCATTTTCTACCGTATATCTGTCTCAGTATAGTGATTCCTACACAAATCAAGATGTTCAACTACTGTTACGGTATTTGTATACAACTAGGCACTTCACCATAAATCTGTCAGGTGATAAAAATTACAACTTGATATATTTACACTGATGCAGGTTGGGGCACTGACAGGGACACTCAAAAGGGTTTTGGTGGGTTTGTAGCCTACATGGGCGGTGTTCCAATAAGCTGGAGTTTTAAAAAACAAGCCTCAGTCAGGCTATCCAGCTTGGAACGTGAATGCATGGCACTAGTTAAAGCTGCCAATGAGATTTATTCTTTGTACCAGGTATTCACACGTGATATTTTTAAGTCATTGGTACACTGTCCCATAATATATACAGCTTCACAGTCTTTGGCTCATTTTGTGCAAAATGAGATAGAAAATGAGCGCTCAAAGTACATTGACATGGACTATCATTTTGTGTGAGATTGGCTAGCAAAAAAGGTTTTATAGATATCAAATGTGTTAGAAATGCATTGAACATTGAAGACATGTTCATTAAATGGTTGACAGGACCTAAACTCAGGAATTTATGTAGTGCATATTTCCAATACAAAGAATAGCGTTACCTGTTATTATTTTATTTAAATAAAGGGGGCATTTGTTTGGGCAAAAGAGTTCTGTCTTTTTTTGTTCTTCCATAATGTGTCTTTTTATGTTTCAGTTTCATTTTCGTTTCATTTTCGTGGGAAGTCACCACCAGGTGGTGTCGTTGTTGTAGACTTCCACTTCCTGTACTGAGAGTGGTAATGCCTGTATGCTGTCTATGAAGTGCTGTCCCATTAAACCTGCTATAATTTTATGCATGCCTTCCGGAATCGGTTCTTTACTAGAAAGTAAGATTTAACAAGTGGTGACAAAATATAACATTATTGTGTAGAGATAACTTGCAAATCCGTTTTACCATTACAAGAAAGTTGGATTGAAAAACATAGGACAGTTTGACCAATGACTTGTTAAATAATTTCTGAAGGAACTTTTGTTGAATCGTTTGGTTGTTAGGTTGAAACTCTGCATCACGGAGGGTAAATTTTTTGTTGGCTATGGCTCTGGTGAACACCATTATCTGCCCGAATTCTGTAGCGAGTCCTCTGTTTGCATGTAATATTCCCAACGCCATTTTGGGCATTCTTCTTGAATTTCAGAAGATTTGAGTAGGAATTGCCTTGAAGAATGTTATTCTGAATATCCGTAATCAGCCTTGCTCAATCTGAAGAACGACTATGGACTTACAAGCAAAAAACTATTTTTAAAGCACATTTTTGGTTAACAATTTCGGATTTTTATCAACTGGTATAAAATCAAATCCCCTTTGTCGTTCAGCTGTATTTCACAAAATAGCCTTATCGAATTGCCTTCGAATGGATTCATAAATTTGTCTATAATTGCCATTTTAGTGGCCATTTTGAATTTTCACAAAAGTTGAATAAGATTTTTCTTGATAAATATGTTCTGAAAACATTTTGAAAATTCAAAAGCAGTTAATGTTCAATCTGATGGGCGATTCGTAACTATAAACCTAAACCGTGTTTTGGACGCCATTCGGGCTGTTATTCAAAATTTTTAACTGCTGGCATAAAACGAAGTACGTGCGTGATTCAGATGTTTAAAAAAAATTATTTTCAATATTTTATTCAAATCGGATTACGCCTTTGACGGACAGAGCAATTTTCGCAATCATCAAGTTGACACATTACCACTTTGGCTTTGGTCACTCAGTCAACTAGGCCACCATTAGAAAGAAACAAGAGATTACAGTATAATTGTAATGCTGTAGAGTATATTTAAAATGCACCAGCTGGTCAGCACACCAAGTTGAGTATTTAGGGTAGTAAATAAAGTTTAGATTTGCAGTTTCCCAGTTGAAATTCTTGAGTGTTGAAAAGCCGCCAACATGGAGAAAGGTACAAATTTTTTTATCACGCGGTGTATGAAGAATTATTTCCTGTAGTCCTTTTAACAGCATCATGTGAACGCATGTCCTCTATCCACTGCGACCAACGTGCAGATAGAACCATGGATAAAAGTGATTGATGGGCGAAGTAAGCTCAATTGTAACTTTTCTGACTGAGGAAAATAAAACTAGAGACAGAAATAACCTTGTCTCACTCAAAACTCATTTTCTTTCAAAGATGTGTGATAGAACCCTGTAATTCTATGGTAGGGAGGTGTGTGATATTATTGCATGCAGTCTATACTGCCATATTTAATTTTCAATTAAATTATGCTAGTTTAGGGCTTTTGACCTACTTTAGACCTAGGTTAGGTTAGGTGTTTTAACCTTACCTATCCTAACTTAATCTAACTTATAATGTAGGGTGTTACTTGATGGTAGCTCGCATGCTACAATAATAACGTGACGGTAGACCGCATACTATAATAGCACCAAGATGGATTGCTCTCAGTTGGTTTATCTTATTATCTTATTTTCTACAATTCGTGTAATAAAACGAGTATGTTAATGTTGAAAAGGGCACTACACATGGAAAGTGCTCACTTTGCTAGTTCAATATAAGCAACCATTTTTGTAAAAATCGAGGAGACCTTCATGTGCTTCACCAACACAGTTGAAGAAAACTATTATACAATTAATTACTAAAATGACATACAAGATAGAACATACGCCCACAGTAAATGAAAAGTACATAATTTGTGCGAGCTTCTTCCGCCAGCAGATGTTACCCTACATTGTTAATCTGGCATCTGCCATTTGGTTTGACATTAGGACATGGGAGAACTTGAAGGGACATTTTACTAAAAATATTAAGCATTGCCATAATTACAATTTAGGGGCATGATTTAAAGGAATTTTTAGTGATGTTAATGAGGAAACATAATGTGATATCACTCAGCTCTCCAATCGTGTTGTGTCAACAGCATCAGCCATGGACTAATAACAGACTTCGGCATACTCAGCTTCATTAAATCAATGGTTGTTCATTGCTCTGAAGTAATTAGAGTGTACTGAAAACAGAACATATGTCTTATTTTTACTGATACTATGAAAACGATGTGATTACTACTACTAAAACACTTTTATTGTTAGTGCTTTCAAATACAAGTCATGTCAGTGCTCGCTCCGGAAGTGTGTTTTTGTAAATTGATACACTAGTGTAACAGAAAACCTAATGAAAATGGCTTGATTTTGTAGAAACTTGATAAACAAGGGGTAAATACTTCATACGCATTTTAAGTACTAGACGCAACGCATAGGACAATATAAAAGCACACTGGCTACTAGTCTATGTGCTTTTGTCGCCCTGCATGTTTTGCCTGTATGTTTAGAATGTTCACGAAATAGTCGGATTACCGATGTTTCAACTCCTACCCAACCTAATAAAGGGAGGATGACTTTTAATTATCTTGATATACTTTAATTTCAGTAGTAACATAACGAGTAACTGGTAATTTTTACTACCACTAAAATATTTATCAATCGCAAGCTATGAATTTTCAGCCGTGAATATGATGATGAGCTCGAAACTCATTTTAGGTTGGGCATGTAAGCAAATAAGCTACACCTGTTTTATTTCAACTGTTACACCTGAGTTGAAAATTCCGATAGAAACTGGAAAATATAACCAAATAACGTACAGAAAGTGCAGAAGGCAACTATCGCACGAAAATAAAAGGAAGTCATTTAATTACTGATCTTGAAAAGTTGAAATATTGAAAAATACAAACTTGGCTTCACTGTGTAACACGTTCCCATTGCAGTTACTGTTTCAACTAGTTCCGAATATTTGTCCGGACCAATAGCTGCAGAATTCTAGACAAAAATTTCATAAATTAACGAAAACGCTGAAGCATACAAATAAAAGAAATTACACCACTAAGAATGAAACATTGTTTGACAAAGGTATACATTTTTTAAATAATGGAATATGACTTTCATACTTTCTATATTTCATTAGGTGACTTCAGGATCAGACACTATTTTAAAACACAAAAATGCCTTTGTCTGCAACCAACCGATTTTTATTTCTATTGCCTATTTCTATTACCTGTAACTTTTTGCATTTCGTTCTCATGATGCTGTTGTACCCTGGAGAATTTAAGTTGTTTTGATCCGGCTGGCTCGGTAACCCAAGTGCACATGTGCACCCCTCCTATAAAAGTGCCAGCCGCAAAAGCTTGACATCTTTTATTTGCTCTCGATATGTCAAGGTGGTGACTCAAGAGGAGAGGTAGGGAGAGTAAAGGTAATGTTTATTTTCATAGTTGCTCATCGTTTTCATATTTCCTTGTAGTTACTTTATCTGGGGAAATGGCTTACGTTTAATTTGTGCATTTTCATGCCTTTTTTTTCAAAACTTGGGGCTAAAGTTGGGGACAGAAGATATTGTCCCTTATCGGAAAAAGAAACATGGTCTTTACTAACTCCGAAAGGCAACTTTTGGTACCTATCAAGTTATTATATCTGGGTAAATGGATGCAACTCAATTTGTGTATTTTCATGCAATTTTTGGCTTTTTTGCAATATTTTGGGCTAAAGTTAGATGCATAACATTATCCAACATCATCCTTGATGATTTTAACCTCTCCACGGTATATTGGACCCACTTAACGGCTGCTGATTTGAATCATCCCTACATCCATTAAATTATAGCACCATTGGGGCTTCAGCGAGGGTGTTCTGCCCTTAATCCAGCAAACGGCAAACGTCATACCTGTCTTTAAAAAGGGTGAGGCAGCAGACCCTTCGAACTACCGACCAATTTCTCTTACAGTTATTCCATGCAAGGTGATGGAGACCATAATTAGAAATACTACGTTGTCTTATTTGGAGAAGTTCAACTTGATAAACTGTGACCAATTTGGTTTTATGCTGGGGGGCTCTGTAACCCATCAGCTTCTCCTTGCCACGGACAACTGGACGAGTGCTCTTGACATCAGAATGCCATCTGACATTGTCTATTTCGATTTTCAAAAAGCTTCTAATCTGTTATTCATCACAAATTATTATTCAAACTTGGAAACATTGGCTTCGGCGGTGAGCTACTAAATTGGATTACTGCCTTCTTATCAAATAAATCCCAGTGGGTCATTGTTGCAAATACTTTTTTTTACCAAAATGCAAACCACCAGTGGGGAACCACAAGGCTCTGTCCTTGGATCCCTGCTATTTGTGGTCTATCTGAACGACCTTGTGTACAATAGCAAAAATGTTTCGAGATTTAAATTTTGACATGATCTTAAGCTGAGCACTGAGGCCTTGAATGCAGATAACACTGAAACACTTGCTTGCATGATTGATAATGTCAGCCATTGGTCTAATTTATGGCAATTGCTGATTCATTTCACATTTTGTAGACGCGCCATTAAGCCTCATTTCACATTAGCCATCAAATAAACCCAGCATCCTACTTCATCGACAATAACCACATTCCAAATGTATCAGAAGTACGGACCTCGGAATTTAGTTGGCATCTAAAAATGAAACATTGTTTGACAAAAGTAAACATTTTAAAAATAATGGAATATGACCTTCATACTTTGTATATTTCATTAGTTGACTTCAGTATCAGACACTATTTTAAAAGACAAAAATGCCTTTGTCTGCAACCAACTGATTTTTATTTCTATTGCCTATGGAAACACACATTACCAGTAACTTTTTGCATTTCATTCTCATAATGCTGTTTTGCCCTGGAGAATTTAAGTTGTTTTGATCCGGCTGGCTCGGTAACCCAAGTGCACATGCGCACCCCTCCTATAAAAGTGCCAACCGTGAAAGCTTGACATCTTTTATTTGTTCTTGATATGTCAAGGTGGTGACTCAAGAGGAGAGGTAGGGTGAGTAAAGGTAATGTATATTTTCATAGTTGCTCATAGTTTTCATATTTCCTTTTAGTTACTTTATCTGGGTAAATGGCTTCAGTTTAATTTGTGTATTTTCATGCCTTTTTTTTCAAAACTTGGGGCTAAAGTTGGGAACATAAGATATTGTCCCTCATCGGAAAAAAAAATGGTCTTTACTGACTCCGAAAGGCAACTTTTGGTACCTATCAGTTATTATATCTGGGCAAATGGATGCAGCTCAATTTGTGTTTTTCCATGCCATTTTGGCTTTTTTGCAATATATTGGTCTAAAGTTAGATGCATAACATTATCCATTATCATAACATTAACATTCGATCGGAAAATATCACAACTAAGATCTGGGCTTTTAAAGTCCTTGTTGAGTCGGTGCAGCGACGTTTCACGAAGAGCTTGCTAAGTTTGCGAGAGATGCCCTACTGTGCACGCTTGCAGAAAGGAGGTCTTGAATATCTTGACCTTCGCTGTTTAAGATCGGACATCATTTTGGTTTTCAAAATTCTCCACGAACACACTAATGTTGTCCCGTCATTTTTCAAATTGAGCACTGTATACTCCACCCGTGGTTACTCTCTGAAACTGGTGACTCCAAGAGTAAATCGTGACTGCAGGAAAAACCATTTCTCTGTTCAGGTTATCCCAGCCTGGAACTCCCTTCTGGAGAAGACAGTCTCGGCAAATTCCATTGCAGCTTTCAAGCACGCTTCGTGCGGGCTTTCGTTTGAATGTTCTTGAAGCGGTGAGGTGGGTTGGATAGTTGCGAGCATGACCTGGGGACTGATCAGACTTTTAGTTTTAGGATTAGTGTTAGTGGGACACTCTCCCCTTCCAACTACCTTGCCACACATGTGGTCCAAACATTTATTTATGTATTATTAGTTATTTAGAAGATATTGTCCCAGCTCGGAAAGAAAATGGTTGTTTTTTTTCTGACCGCAAAAGACAACTTTAGAGCGATCTTACAATCCTGGGCTGCTAGTTTGGGTTACTAAGCATCACCCTTGTATACAAGATAATATCTTTAGCCAGCATTTTGGTAGTATGTTTAACATAGATGAAGGAAATCTCCCAACATGCTATTCAAATAATATTGGATCAGTCTGACAGATATATCTATAGATAAATATATCGTCATCTCGGCCATTAAATTTCTGAATAATCAGGGTGCTGCTGGACCAAATGGTCGGCCAGCTATTTTCTACGTACAACTTGTGGCCAGTATCGCTGCCCCACTAGTCAGAATTTAAATGTTTTCTGGATGATCGAAGTTTGCCTTCTTACTGTACTAAATCGGTGGTAATGCCTGTTTTTTAAAAAAAGGTAACTCGCCTGTCGTAGTCAATTATAGACCAATCTCGTTAACCTGTGTTGCTTGCAAACTAATAGAAAAACTGATTATAGAGGATTAAAAGCTTTCGTAGTGGGTACTGCCAATTTAAAAATCAATTTGGATTTCTTCCAGGCCGATCTGTTACAATCCAACTGTTACATTGTCTGGATTTTGGGACACAGGCGATGGATGCAGAAAGTTCATTTCATTGCAAATCTAGATTTTGCTAAGGCCTTTGACAAGACCTCGCATGTTAAACTTTTGTACTCCCTTAAATATGTAGGCGTTGGTGGCAAAATAATACGCTACATCAATCGTTTTAAGGGTGGCAGGCCTTAATGCATGAAAATTAATACTGCTTTTCAGACGCAGTAGGTGTAACCAGCGGTGTGCCAAAAGAAACCATGATTATCCCACTGTTGTTTTCTATATTTATAGATTCTATAAGAGTGTATATAGGCAATAACTCTACCTACTTATATGCAGACAATTCTCAGATTGGCGAACTTGTAAATACTATTGAAGGCCACAATGCACTACAAATGGTATTGAATGCTATAAATATCCGGTCAAACGACTGGCAACTTCCTCTTCCTTTGGAAAAGTGCGTTGCAATGTCCTTTGGTGCTTCCAAATTTAAAAGTTATAAACTTAATAGTAAAATTTTAGATTCGGAATATCGGCATACTGGGTGTGCTCTAACTGGGTGCTGCTCTAACTAACTACTTAAAATTTTCAAAACATTTTTGTGCTGCTGAAAGCATTTAGAAGGACTTATTTAATACGACGTTGCTTTCCCCATAGTGATGCTAAATGTCTGAATGCCTATAGGACTTATGTAAGAGAAGTTTTGAAGTACGGTTTGGAGATTTGGAACCCGTATTAAATTTAGGGTATCCAAAAAATTGAATAAGTGTTAAGGAAATTCACCAATTACCTACCGGCTGTTCTAAATTAACCTACCTTCAGAGTTTGGTCAAACTGGACTCAGAATCACTTGAATATAGGCGACCTGTTGTAGACCTGTGTACATGTTGTAAACTAGTTCGTACTGTAATTTTTCAAGGAAACGATTCTCATGCCAACACAATTTTATTCGAGGCCACTCATGGAAATTTGATTAAAAGTGGGCGAAGACCTCGAGTGGGGGGAATGAAAAATTCTCGGCCCCAGAATGTGGTAGCTGCCAAAATGTGTTTTTTTTTTCAAGAATAAGATTTAATAGATTAAGTATGTGTTTTTGTTTGACTCGGGTTGCCATCATGTATGATTTCCTTGTCTTTATATCTATTATGCAATTCAGGCAGTGCTTCAGAGATATTTAATGGGTATCCCACTATGCTATTCTCATTTGTAAAATACAAAATTTATTATTAATATCATTGTTAGTACTATTAGTGCTGACACAAACCAAGTCAATTTATACTATGCAGTGGTCTGCTCAACGATACAGTTTGCCTATCCTAACTAGATATGTTTTTTGGTTAACATCTCTATAATGTTTGGAACAGTGATATTCTGCACCACACTGTGACTGAGGTTGGTGATAATGACCTAGCTGTCGTTACCTTATTAACCCTCAATCCGACATCCAATAAAATTAAATAGCGTTCTGATTGCAATCACTGATTGCTTCACAAACCTGCAAGCTTAAAAGAACAAATATACAGGGTGCTTCAAAAGTCCCTTGCACCCCACCAAAAGCCCTACAGCATTGGAGTTATGCATCTGACTCGTAGGACTTTGTTTTGTTCGTAAGATGGGGGGGGGGGGCTACCCCAAGAGCTTGCATTAGGTCGTCCTGCTCCTCTCAACACCGAGATTTAAAATTTAACTTTTTTCCTGTGAGAAATAGGCTTTTGGTTCCAATTGGGGAAATATGCATAAGGCCCAGCCAATGTGATTGCCGAAAATGGCATGCGTATTGGATAAACGGGATGCGTCTTATTACAGTTTCAATGTATCCCCCACGCCCACATGAGGGCTTCCCTGCACGGTGCAGGAAATTGTCCGCTGCATCCATCAAAGATCCTACAGCACTGAGATTACACATATGAGCAAGGTCTGTCCCTAAGATGGGGCGCCACTGCATGAGTTTGTATTGGGGCACCATGCCCCCCTCAACCCCAAATACAAAGTTTATCTTTGTTCCTTAAACTAACAGAAAAAAACATTTCTAGGTTGGGAACGTTAAGGTATGAGTATGAGGTATCAGGAATCAACTGGCCAACCAAGGGTGTTAGTCATGTATATTGTAGGGAACAGAAATAATCTTAGTATCTAGGGGGTTGATGGGGACAGCTGCCCAATGCAAGGTCATGCATGCCCTCTGCTCCCACCTTCTTAGGGACAAACATTCGTCCTATGTGTCAGTTGTGTAATGTCGGTGCCATATGAGCTTTAGAGAGTGAATTAACACCGGACAATATCCCACACCATGAAGATAAACTCTCATGAGGGCGTGAGCGCTACAGTGAAGATGTAATAAGACATATCCTATTTATCGCAGTAGCATGCCGTTTTCGGGGATCACGTTGGCTGGGCCATGTACATATTTCCCTAATTAGAAACAAATGTCAATTTCTCACAGGAACAAAAATAAGTTTCATATCTGCATCCTCAAAGCATCCTCATGCAGTAGCCCCTTATCTTAGGGACAAACCATGGTCCTATGTATCAGGTATGTAATCTTAGTGCTGTAGACATTTGATGGGTACACCGGGCAATTTTCTGCACCGTGCAGGGAAGCCCTCACGTGGGCATGGGGGCTAAATTGAAGATGTAATAAAATGCATCCCGTTTATCCAATTAGCATGCCGTTTTCGGTGATCCCGTTGACTGGGCCATGCACATATTTCCCTAATTGGAACCAAACGTCTATTTCTCACTGGAACAAATTTATATTTTATATCTGGGGGTTGAGGGGGCAGGGCACCCCATCATAAGCTCGTTGGGTGGCCCCCATCTTAAGGACAAAACAAGATCCTATGAGTCAAGTGCGTATTTCCAATGATGTAGGGCTTTTGGTGGAGTGCAAAGGATTTTTGAACCACCCTGTATAATAACACAGAACAAAAGGTCTAAAATTAGATTAGGACGGTGCAAATTGTAAGAGGAGTCGGAACCTACTTCCTGCTACTCCTATAATGCTGAAGTAAGTTGCAGTGAAACATTAATGACGCATTTGAAGATGTCAACAGGAAATTGATGCTGCCTTCCCAGGAATTATGGGTAAGCTAATTCGCCACTACTATAGCGGTAACATTATTCCACACTTATATCCCACCTAAATACAATACATATTTTTCAGCATATTTTTTTCTAAATTGGGTGGGGCGGGAGGGGAAGTTTAGAATCAGGTCATTACATAGGTAATACCCCCTTCTTAATTATAATAATGGGTTAAGCCTGAAGGAACTGTCAGAACGTATTCTGTCATGTCGACGGAGTTATGCAGAAGACCCATCATATTGGGGGTATGATGAAGAATGGGAGTCCCCTTAACTCTTTTGTTGCACTGACATTTGAAAAAAACAATGTCAATGGCGAAGGGATTTGCTGCTTAAATTACATTTTAGATGAAATTTGGTAGTATTGTTAAATTGAATTATTTTTGACGTCCCCAGCCTGATCCTTTTTCAATTAAGTTGTTGCATTACCTCATTCTTACAATTGGAAAGAATGGCAGATTTTGTCTAGATGCATTAATTTATCTACTCCATTCACCAGACTAACGGTACCTCTTTTTTTTAGTGAATGTGTACCTGGCTAGTATAAAAGTTATTCAAACTAAAACAATTGGTGTTACTTACTGACTGACTACGTCGTTTTCTTACAAGTTGAAGAAGAATTCTAGAGATATTCCATGCATCATTTACAGTAAAATCTTTTCTCTGCATCAAATCATTTAAATCGGCACTTGCATTGACTCCATATTTTTTGTAGAGTAAGTAACGATTTATGGGAAAAGTAAACTCTTCATTAGGATCAAGACAAAATGTTAGGTAAGGCAATAGTAGTGTATCATTGTTGGTGTAAAATGTGCTGGATTTAGTAGGATCAGATGCGTAAAACAAAACTCGCAACCAAGTCACATAAATTCCCAAGGCATAGGCAGATATACAAATTAGCATCCATATGATGCGTTTCCAAGATGGGAACTTTGCGGAGACAAAGTTGTTGTCAACTGGTTTAGTGATCATAGGTTGCGCGTCCACTGTTGGAAATGGGAACGCTATTGTTTCTGAACGATTCTTCTTCTGGCGAATTATCCTTAGAAAGGAGAATACTTTCGAAGCTGACACAGTTGTGATTTCTAATGCCTGCAGCAAGCATAGTCCTAGCCACAGACCTAGGGTACCTCCACAATCACATAAAAAAGGGAGCGTGCTGTAGGCCATTTCTTCTTCAATCACTTGAAAGCTCTCTTGAGCCAAATTCACTCGTAGGGACCATTCCTTTGGATACTTCGGTAAAGCGGGAACTGAGTATCGAAAATTCACAGTATATGTAGTCTCTGTACATTTACTTGGGCAGTTACAGTTTTGGTGATCAAAATTGTAAGTCGCATTTAATATTGATGATACGGTGTGCTTTATCTGTTCCACAGCGGTGCATGTTGGAATTTTGTCTGTAGCCGGCATAAAAGGCAAACTGTAATGGATAAGAATGTAATTGTAAATGATATAACTCCCATTGCATCTGTCATAAGTTGACACAATTCGATGTAAATTATGTTCTTACATTAGAAAAACCATAGTACAGTAAAGTCAGTTTTACACACATATATCTCATTCGAGTGACGTGAGCCGCACTTGTCAGTCACTCACTGCATGACTGGCCTACCACCCTTGCCGATATGGGCAATCAGCCTCTGATTTGGTGATGGGCTTGTTCGCCATTTCGAACTCAGGTTACATCACTCCCATGACATATAAGAGCGTAATGTCCATTACTGGCCAATTAATATCTGACTGGTCACTGTTGTGTACACAATAAAAAAATACCCTTTTGCCTCCGCATGTCTAATCACGAGGAAAGAGTTCCTTCATAAAAAGTAGGTCTCTAACGGGAAGCCCTATCATATCAAATTTCTCCAACACCCACAGTTCATGCATAAAAAAACGAATAACTTCCTTTCTTTGAATTGTATTTCTCAGCAGAAAATATCAGACTTGGCAAGATATTTATTCAGGATGTTTATCTGACAAAAAAATAGCATGGTTAACAAATTCATTGATGCTGTTGCCTAACTGCTAACAGTTCTTATATCTACAATATAAAATACGAATACGCCGAGTTGCATTTAAACACACAGCACAAAATACTTGCTTTTATTTTTAGAGCGTTTTGCCTATCCACAAGATATTCAAAAATTAAATGTGATTGATCTTCGATACTAAAACTGAAAACGTTAACCACAGCTCTAACTGCTCCAGTGAAATGAATAACACACAACCTTTGTGGAAGTGATTGTTGTGTAAACGAGCATTGTTCCGTGTCACTAATTTGAATGATTCAAACAGCAACAAACATTTTTAACCACACTCACTGTGAAATAATGAAATTAAAACCTTTAGCCTAATCACAGCAAAACAGATAAAAACACAGGAGCTTTCGCCCAGTCTTACTGGGCATTCTCAACTGCTACCACATTCAAACTTGGCTCCTTCCACTGTTGCTAAGCAACAACAAACCATGCAGAGCAGCCTTCCCTGCAGCCAAGCACTTCACACACACCAATATTCTCTTCACACCTGATGCAACACAGTCAAACCACTAGGCAACCAAATAAATAAAAATGCAAACAATTAAATATTCCCAATAAACTAAATAAATAAATAAATAAATAAATAA
This sequence comes from Lithobius niger, assembly GCA_023313725.1. Lineage (NCBI taxonomy): Eukaryota > Metazoa > Arthropoda > Chilopoda > Lithobiomorpha > Lithobiidae > Lithobius > Lithobius niger. Next base: position 17,162 of record JAHWFP010192823.1, read on the forward strand.
ATAATACCTAACTATTAAACTGAATTAACTGAACAAGGGCAATTCACAAAATGCAAAATAAACCAATAACTTAAATAAATAAAGTGATTGAATAAATTACCTAATAAATCTATACTCATAAATCACATATAATAAAATTAAAATAAAAATTAAAATAAAATTAAAATTAAAATTAAAATTAAAATTAAAAATTAAGAAACAAGTACAATAAATAGTAAAATAAAGCAACTGAACAATAAATAATAAACAATTAAATTATGAAATAAGCACAATGAACAATAAAATAAAATTAAATATAGCAAATCAACGATAAAAAAATAAATAAACCATTAACACAAAACCCCCCGAGCAGCACAACACCACTACCAAAATAACCCCACACCAGACAACCACTTAACATCGTCTCACTGCCACACTTCTTTCCATTCACCCACTTTATCCAGTCCTCTGTTGCCCTCCATAGTTCTGTTGCCCATTACCTTAATCCATATCCCTTCATAAAGACGCCTACACCAAACAAACATTAACAATGTTTAACAAACATTTTTATACAAACAAGTTGATCCATTCAGAAAAGTTATCCTGCAAGGTTCAATAGCTAGAACTGAACTATTTAAAAAAAAACTAAGCCAGTTATGCGTAAGTGGTTTAAAATGATTATGAGTTAAAGTGTATGTTCCTGAAACCCCTTCCAGTCCGAGAAACTTATCCAAGAAGACTCATCCTTCAAATTCTGACATTAAATGTCAACGGTATTAGAGTAAACGTGAGTAACTTATTGGTTTAAGTTTGTTATTTAGTGTAGTTACGAATAACGAAATCTGGAATTGACTGCAAAAAATGTGTAATCGGTGTTACACTGATGTGACTAAGTTGGAACATCAAAGGCAACGGAAATACGAATGGAATAAAATCAAGTTGTGTTTGAGAACAGATAATGATTTCCAAAAACTTGTACAGAATTTTTTTTAATGTTATTTTTTTGTTAATTGTAATAGAAATGTACTGCTACTGGTGAATTTACCTGCAGTGTGATGTAGAAAAAGAACGGCTGCGCTGAAAGCAACTTACTAAGCAAGCAACTGCTTTTTCATTACCTGTACACTTGCTGCGCCTACTATTGCGTCGATGAACCTAATAACAAATCAGTAAAGACGAAAATAATGATTTAAAGAAAGGCAAAGAAATTGATGACTAGATTTGTTAAGACTAGTATATCATTATAAAGGGAATTACGGCAATTAATAAAGTATAATAAAGCTGCGATCGTGCAAGGAAATGGTTGCCTGTCGATGATGGAAAAAGGAGGATCGGTCGAGTTACGTACGCAGTCTTGACTTTTCTTCGGCATGAAAACTCAATTCTATGCCAACTACTACAATAGGTGAGTAACCAATCAACAACAACCTAACCAATCGAAATAACAACAAGGCAAAGGCTACATAATGCTCTCCTTCTTTTTTTTGATTTTGGGTATGATTGAATGATATAAGTATAAAGATCTAGTGTTGTTGGTGAGATTTCTGGGATTAGTTGCCAAGTTGCCCCGTTCCCTGATGATTCCGGTGCATCGGACCAAATGTTAGGTAATTCAAAAAGATAGTTGAAAATGAGAAATACGAAGTTGAAGCCTTGGGTGCAAACGTGTCCGTCGTGAACTCCTAACCATCCTAAAGTAAGCATTACACATTGTTTTTTAACCCATCTAAGGGCATGGGTAGTTTGCAAAATATGTCGTCGTTGGGCTTTTTATATGTATTTGAACCATCACTAACCTGAAACTTCAAATACGTATGTGATTTAAAGCATTAGAGGATCAATACATAATTTACGGAATTACATTTCATAGTTTTTGACCAAATTGTTTTTTTTTTATAGGAGGTAAATAAAAACAAAAGACGTTGCTATCTTGATGTTTTTCGTTTAATTCCGTTCTTCTTCGGAAAAAAAGATTTGGCAATCAATTCATTTAACGATAAACTTCAAATGCATGAAACGTACATGCTTCGTAAAAAAAAACTTTTCTTTCATTACATTATTTTATGGGAAGTGCTTATCGACTGAAACCAAACGGCCAAGACAGACATTAAAAAGCAGAATTAACATGACGTAACAGACGACACAGAAACATATTCCCAACAAATGACACATGCAGCAGTTTAAAAAATTTTTACTTTTCATATTTAAAATTTATTGGTAATTTTAATTTATTACCCGTTTTATTGAGGATTAGATCGTTTTTGTTTTCAAATTAAATGTTGAGAATAAAATGTTTGAATAAATAAAACACAATTTTATTCTTATACAAAATAAAAATTGTCCCAGTGAACATCAGCATTGCTTCTCGGAATTGGATAATTTTAACGATTAAGCCATTAAATCCTTTCCAGGTAATCACCCTCGATCTCTGAAAATCGAAATTCTATACATGGAAACGAATTCCTTCCTAAAACGCTAAACATTATTAAACTCCTTAAAATCAATACTACTGCAACAGCTGATATAAACAACATTAGGGATATTCGTGTCACAATTTTTTTTTTAAATCGGATTGCAGCAAAATATCTACCATTGTTTACACACAGATTTCTTGCATTATTTCCACATTGGTGACCTCACTTACCATGGGAGGCCGCAACAGTCCCTTAGACTTGGGGGCTTAGTATTATATGTTCTAGTTACGTATGGTATTTTAACATTAGGGTATGCATAATTGACAGACATCGACATACTTGTTTTCACCCTTTTACCTTTGTGGGATAAATCTATTATTATTATATAATTATTATTTAGAATGTAAGACCTTCTTTCCTTTCTAACCGGTCTTGAAACTTGTTCTTTTTTTCTGTGCTTGTTCTACTTTTCTTGCATTTTACTGTTAGCTTTTTTAACTTATTGTTTGTGACTGGATTGCGTTTTCTTTTTGAATACGAATAACAAAACTTCCTCGGTTTACTCGTCTGATCAATTAAAACTAAAGTGTACAATTAATTATATGAAAATTTACATTAACGTTACCTCACTAATGCCAATGACGAATACAGCGCGATCTCCAAAATAGATGTCATGTCCACGGGAAACGAAGAAGTATTTATCGAGAGATAGGTCACCATCTTCATGAAGTATCACCTTAAAAATATAGCAAATTTTTTTAACTTTTAAAGGTACCATTAATTATTTCAAACTGAGGCTTTACCAACTGCAATGTTAATAACAGAGAGAAACACTAATATGCAATAAATAAACAAAGAAAATGCAGTCAAATAACAATGTCAAAAAGTATACAGAAGCCAGTATGTCAGTATGTCCCAGAAGTCTCGTCCACCAAAAATCATGAGCTATATACTGGATATGAGTTGGTAATAAAAAAATACTCGTATAGGAAATCACCTATGGCGAATCAGGTAAAGATTCCCAAACTGACCTTGGAAGTCGTCTTCAAGGTCATCCAACATGTATCTCCTAAATTATTCAAGATACCGGCATAAAGTACATTAGAAAGTTTTTGTGATGATACCATAAGTGCAACAAAGGAAACAGAACGAAGAATGCAACAATGGTTTTTTTCTCTCTTGCTTATACAGACAGTTATTTTTAATACATTGTTGAAATGATGATGCGTACCATCCAAAATTGGGTTTGATTGAATTCGCTGTCGGCAAGGTGCACCTATCCTACAAGCAAAAAGAGGTGAAATTCAACACGCGCCGAGTCATTCTTTCAGTGGCCGGACTCTACCAATTTGTACATATGTAAAGAATAGTTAAAACTCCTGTGAGCATTTTCCCGTGACTAAATACAGATGCAAACCTATTTACGTTGCCTTTTGGACTTATATGTCAGACTGCCGGAGCAGGGAATCGAACCCAGGATCTTGAAAATCAAAGGCCGAGGTTCTACCGGCCTTTGATTCAGGCTCAGCGGTAGAACCTCGGCCTTTGATTTCAAAGGTCCTGGGTTCGATTCCCCGCTCAGGCAGTCTGACAAATAAGTCTAAAAGGCAACGTAAATAGGTTTGCATCTGTATTTAGTTATTTATTGTGAGCCTTTGGCTTTACTGTCCTTATTATATTTTCCTGTGACTTAAGCAATGCAATCCATGCAAGAGTTACTGGAGTTCATATCGCTATTTGGTACTGTTTAGTATTCTTAAAGCTAGCGTTAGGATTAGCCTTGCCGTATTTAGGAACCGAGATAACGCAGGAGATGTAATAATCATTGCGGACCTTTAATAACAACATGGTTCGTACATAACACACACGGAGAGTGCCTTCTTTAATAATTATAAGTAATCAGTTAACATTCAGCATTTAGTTCAAGTTAGCTACCAGTGCAGTATTCGTTAAACATGAAAGATGACACTCTGGCCACTGAGAGAATGACTTGATATTATGATCGAGTGTTTAAGTCGTGACGTCGCTTGCCTGTCTGAGGTGCATGCATTCAAGGTGCACTCTTGGCAACGCATTGCCCGTTACGGCCTATGTATAAAACGAAATCTCGTCCATGGGCTCCGTTGCACACATTGTCTCAACCTCGCAATACGAATACAACTATAAACAAAAATAGCAAACTAATCTCCTCGAACCCACCCACCTCATACCCACTTGTCAATTTATCCTGCACATTATAATTAGCAGCTGGTAAGTAACATAAATAAGAACACAGTGGATTTTTTTATACCAAGACTTCTAACAGGATGGCTTTCCATTTTCCAGCAAACCCCAAGTATTCCTTTGCCATATGCCAACACTTTCTTAATGATAGGGAGTTGTTCATTTTGCATGCATGTCTACAATAATGTGTCTTATTATTGACATGTCGAAAGAATTGGGCTACGAAATAGGTGATGGACACGGCCGTTTTATTCCCGGCGTCTGTACATCAATTGTCAAGAAGAGCTGTGGACTTAACGCACCTAGCATGAGATTCATAGGAAAACCTCATGACACTCCCGTAGCAGCCACTGCAGACTTTATGGCTATTGTGTTAGTTCTAAACTCTCCTCGTTCAATCGCTTTAGATTCGAATTACTTTACGACGTTTTAAAATATCTCCCGAGCTTGACTGTGTTAAATTTTACCGTGCTTCCAACTGATTAGAGAACTCGACGCCTTGCCTGGGTTTGATTGAACTCGCTGTTGGCAAGGTGCACCTTTCCTACAAACAAAAACGGGTGAAATTCAACACACACCGAGTCATTCTTTCAGTGGCCGGACTCTACCAATTTGCAGCATGCATTATAAAATCAAGAGCTCGTTTTAGCCTAACAGTTATGACCGTTTCTTCAGTATTGCACCATTCATTGAGAATTTACTCTCCGCAACAAGCAATAACAAGGATACGAGACAATGTGCTCGTGAAAAAAGTTCATCGCCATTAAGCTAAGATGGTTTTCACCGCAGCTCTTACGAGTTACGAGATACGAAAACGTAAAAGTTATTCATTAACAGGTTACAAGGGAAACGACAGACGTTTGGAGCTAACTCAATTGATTGAGAAGTTTCAGCGCTTTTAGCAGATAAGATTGAGTAACAGCCAGTATCGTGCACAAATAAAATCACACTACGTTTCGGGAGGACAACCTCCCGTCATCAGGTAAAATGAAACACTACAACATTAAAAAAAATTCATGGCAGTATCTGCCGAGTCACTAAGTCTATAAAAACAAACCATTCAGTCATGGTCAAGGCCTAAAACTTTAAAATTTTTAAAATATTTAACATACCAAATGATACACCATGTTTCAAGATGGGTGCCCGGAAATAGAGTGTAACAGGAGACAGTGATGTCACGTGGTTCAGAATAATTTGGCCTGGTCCAAATTATATAGGGTGGTTTAGAAAGACGGCCTTTTTTGAACTTGTTGAACTTGTTAAGTTGTAGGTTGTTATGATTGGAAAATATACCTTTAGAGATTTGCTTTTTTTGAATTAAATGATTGTAAACAGGTGGTACATGAGTAAGGATAATAAGTGATTCAAAGTGTATTCTTGTCCTGGTGTTTTTTTTTTTTTTTGGGGGGGGGGGGAAAAGTATATCGGTTCTATCCAGGGCTGGTGCATGCCCTGTTTTTTGGGGAGATTCCTGTTTTAAAACAGTGTTGAACAAGTGAACTAGATTCAGTATGCAATTTAAAATTAAATTTGGGGGAATTGAGACGTTCCTTTAGCCTTTGCAGGCTCTGGCCAATATAACTGGCCCCACATGTGCTTTCACAAGATGGTATACGATACACCGTAATTTTTATTTTGCTTTGATCTATTTGATGACTGTTTTCCGTCATTTGCTTTATATTTCTGTGTCTACTTGACACAAGCCTGATATTCTGTTGTATCAGCAATTTTTTCAGTTTTCGGTGATTCTTTGGAAGTATGGGAGTGTCAGGAACAAGGATGGGGGGGGGGTAAAAAAAAACATCTAACTAAACCACCCTATTTAATTTGGACCAGGCCAAATTATTCTGAACCACGTGACATCACTGCCTCCTGTTACCATTCTATTTCCGGGCGCCCATCTTGAAACATGGTGTATCATTTGGTATGTTAAATATTTTTTTTAATTTGAAAGTTTTAGGCCTTCACCATTCCTGAATGGTTTGTTTTTATAGACTCGGTGACTCGGCAGCTACTGCCATGAATTTTTTTTAATGTTTTAGTGTTTATTTTTACCTGAAGACGTGAGGTTGTCCTCCCGAAACGTAGTGTGGTTTTATTTGTGCACGATATTGGCTGTTACTCAATCTTACTCAATCTTACGGAGCTAACTCAACGCGATATCGCATGAAGCAAATGCCAACAGGGCCACATCCTTCAAAATGCGGGTAGAGCTGGACCGTTCTAAGAACGAATGGGAGAAACCAACTCTGATTCCACATCAAGAAGAAATCACGAGGTAAAGCGTAAACGAAGCAAGTAGTCTGCATTAAAGCCTGGCCTTGTGAGGATACACAATACACTAGTCTGAGAAAGAAAGAAAAAACAACTGCCCTGACTGGAACTCGAACCAGGACTTCCCGTTTGCTATAGCCGGGCATTCGAAGACTGCTTGCTTCGTTTACCCTTTACCTTGTGATTTCTTCTTTATTTACTACTTGTGTTATTACTAGTGTAGAGGCCAAGAAGCAATGTTGCTTTCCCTCCTTGATGCATGTTTGTGACCTCTAGGTCACCACTGAGAAAGATTGAACAGCTACTTAGCTCGGCTGGAGTCTGTAGCCAGTACCCGCCCTTGTAGCTCAGTGGTTAATGGCTAATGGTACTTGATCTGTGGACTAGTGTGTTGGATATCGGAATTCCAGCAGACGTCATTTATTTTGACTTCCACAAGACATTTCAATCCGTAGTACATCCAAAATTGTTTTTCCAGCTTGAAACTACCGACTTCAATGGTTAGCTTCTGCTGTGAATCTCTGCCTTTATTACACATCGATCACAAAAGGTTTTCATTCAAAACTCCTTCTCTACCTCTGCTGAGATTATTACTTGGATACCTCAGGGCTCAGTTCTGGGTCCTTCGCTCTTCGTTATTTAGCTGAATAGCTTAAATTGTAATCACCAGACAGTTCATCGATTAAAGTTGCTGATGACCTCAAGCTTGGTTCAGCCATTGCGGCGCCGCTGATCATTCCGTGCCTTGCTCTGAAATTACAAATCTTTACGACTGGTCGAGTGTCTGGGAAATGCTCATTTCTTAGGCAAAGTGTCATTCCTTTCACATTGGACAACATAATTCGTGCTTTGCTTACAGTATTGAAAACCACATATTCCCAGATGTTTTCGCGATCTGTGACCTTATGGTTTGGTTTGCATCAAACCTAAAATCGTCCTTGTATTGTGTGATGGTCACTGCTGCAGCTTATCAAAGGCTTGCCATTGTAAAGCGCTGTTTCACGTCAGAGAAGGTCAAGCCAAAGATCTGGACGGTTAAGCACTTTCTCCATTCATTGCTGGAATATGCAGGTAAGGTGTGGTCACCGTCCCTGTTAAGGGATATCGACGGGGTTGAGTCTGTGCAGCGCTGATTTCCGAAAGGCCTACTCAGTCTGCGAGACCAACTTTACTGTGAGCGCTTGTTGAAAACAGATATTTGAATCGCGCAAATTATGTAGGCTGAAATTAGGTCTTATTCTCACTTTTAAAATTCTTCGCGGTCCTTTGAAGGTGGACTTGCCTTTCCTCGACCTCAACTTGGAACGCTCTACTCATGGTCACTCATTTGAATTATTAGTCCCATCTGCAATTGGAAGTGCTGAAGAACTTTCTTTGCCATTACAGTAAGCACAATCTGGAACTCCCCTTCAGAGGAGGCTATTTCATCACGTTTGGCAACTGTTTTCCGAACAGACTTAGACAGACTCCCATGTAGAGTCTGTATGAAGAGACCTGATTTTTGTACTCTCAAATTTTAAAACACCCGTAAAACTTAACTTGGCTCTTGTGTTCTCCATGCGGTTTGTAAACTACAGTAGTTAGTGGGAGTTACGAGTGCTAGTGGGATACCCCCTTCCAAGTTCCTTACCAATGTCTGTGGTTAAACTAGTTTTATGATTATTATTAAATTATTGAGGATATTCTGTTTAAAATGGAAAAATTGTGTACCTCTGAATATTTTGATTGGGTTGTGACTTTCGACCCCCTCACCACTTTTAGGGAAATATCGGTATCCCCAGAATTTTCTGTAGCCCTGCTTATGGAAATTTCTTAGATATGAATATAGGGAACATAGTAATTACTTGGTCACACGAACATATGTACTCGATGACACCATGTGAAATAGGCTTACAAGGCCGAAAGGCAACTTGCGCCCCAAAACTTCAGGTATTTTCTCTTATGATTTAATTTTATAGCTGAACAGTTTATTCTATGAGGATTTTAAATACCCCATCAATTTCAATCACACTATCTAAAACAAATAAAAACTGATACACATGGTTATAAAATTTACCGGATTTTTATTTTAATGTAGGTGGTAGTGAAAATAAGAAGCACATTTCTGTATCACCTACCCAATTCAGAGCTAAGAAAATAATTCCTAAAATTTACGAAAAATAAAAGAGTCAATAAAAATAATATGTCTTGTTGTCGAGACTGGCAGGACTGAGAACCGCCTGAATTCTACTGATACTCTTCCTACAAAGTGTGCTGTACAAGTGGCAAGTAGTTAATTTATAGCTCAGTACACTGGACTCAAAAAAATTGACCAAGTCGATTGAATTTAAATCTTTTTAACTCTGGTGGCAGAGAAGGCCGAAAGTGCTTTTTCAGTCAGTGAATTCTACACTGCAGTTACCAATTTCTTCAAAGAAATGTTGGCTACAATCTTATCTTACTTTTTGTAAAGCCAGTTTGTAACTGTGGCTCCTTGCCTGGGCTACAGGACTTACTTCACATTATTGTAAGAGTATTAACAGTCGACTATGAAAAATACCAACCGTTAATGTAATATATTTTTTCAATTGCTACAGACTTCAAGATTTGAGCACCAGTTGTTTAAGACGCATACCACATAATATGTGGGAAAATATTGCATACCAGGTAAAGTATTTTGGATGACCATATCTGACTTTCTATATATTTTTTAATACTTTACTTGTTACATTGTGGATAAACCGAATAAAGAGAGTTGAAATTGTTTGTTTTCAATGTTCTTGAAAATAAGCATCAAATCTTCAAACAAATTTGGATTTTGGATATGGAAAATTAGTCCCCATTTTAACTCTTTTTTTTTAATTAAGAGAAGGTTTCGGTTGAAAATTTTACCTTCTTTGATATTTGTTGTTAATATTTCTGAATCTAAATCTGCAACCTCCGACGTCTTTGTTCTACGTAAGATTTCTTCATTTGCACACTTACCTTTAACTTTATACCAGATGGATAATACTTCTCTCCAGAATTGAATATTACTTTGACAGTTGTTTCTGATCCTTGAAATGGAATGGATTCTCCTTTTTTGGGTTTAAAAAAATTTTTTAAATGAAACATTCCTTGCATAAACATACCAGCTGAAGGGAACACTTTTCTAAGCATAACTCTTAGGTAATATTAAATGCAAAAGTGTAAGCTAGACTGACAACCGCTGTTACTACTTGAAAAAATAAAGATGATAGGCCTACTTCTACGTCAACGTCTATTCAATTCTATTCTAAGTCTTAGCTGACTATCTTAGTCTCAATTGTCAGTTAAATTTCAGCACTATGTCTAAATCTATGCAAAAATGCAATATTTTACTTAGTAAAATGAATAAATGAATTTGTTAATTTATATTCAAAATTAACATGCACAAAGATTCAGCTGTGGTATTTTGTGTTATCGTCTGACGCTTAAATTGAACAGAGCTACAGCAAAATGGACCCCTCACAATAACAGGCAAAAACCTTACAGTATTGCAGAATCATTGATTATTTTTAAATAGGAATTTATACGTGATCCTAAACAGGAACATTGCACAGTTGTATCATATGATATGTACTGGGTAATTTTCAGTGTAAAATATCATACTAGAGTCTACTCCATAACATTATACTGTATTGCAAAGGAGGCTTGAGGTACCTGGACGGAATAAGCCCATAAGACTATGAGGGCTATGAATACAATGAATAAGAACATTGAACTCCTTTTTGACGTTTGTGGTTCGATTTTTATTATGGATTGCCAAGGAAATCGTAATGCCTGCTCGTACGCAATCCACTCTCCCTAATACTTAAAGGGAACCATACCAGCTGCATAGCAAAATCGTTGGGGCTAAATCGGCGACAGATTTCTAGTTGAATCGTACGAAATAAGACTTAAATTTCAGGAGCATGAGGACCGTGAATGGAACGGGAAGCCAGTAACTTGGTTTGAGCTGTGGCCTAAGACTCGAGCTGCATATTATTGTATAACATTGATGTTACAGCAATGAGTCATTGCTATATGTAAATTGCACAATTGTTACTGTAACAGAATGCCGTAAGTACGAATAAAATGTGCGAAAGATTTGTAATGAATATACTGATCATAACGCTGCAGCAAATTCATCACACCAAATTTCCATTTAGTAAATCACGCCCTGTTAAAAATACGCTAAGCCAGCACCATACCTATTTTAAAAAAAACCAATTGAGTGCTTTAAAACACATTGCGAAATTTTGCACATCACAATCAGTGGGAAGCTGATATCATTTCACGACGGACGAATTAAATCCAGCTGTGTTTTATAGAAAATACCAAGTATTTCATCATAGTCCATTCATTTAGTAGTACTGTGAGAAAAATGTTCCACATTTAAGTGATTTGTTTACATTTCGCCTTGCTCACGTTACTTTCAATTCAAAAGATATTTTCTAATCATACTTCTAAATTGACTGTGATACAAGAGACATTTGAAGATTATTCAAAGCTCGGCTGGTATTAATTCTTCTGTAATGAAATGGGATGAGCTCGTGAAAAATTTTGTGATCCTTTTTAAAATACTCACTAAGTTTTTAGAGGGTATGGTGCTGGCTTAGTGTATTATTGACAGGTCAAAAGCTGCTCAATTGAAGTTTGATATGATAAAGCTGCTGTAGTATAGCATTGAAGTATTACCCTTTTGTTATTCTGGCTGCCATTCCATATTGAACGCAATATATATATATATATATATATATGGTATGTGTACGTTCAATGCGAAAGTTTTTGGTTCACATGTGATTGTAGTTATGGCAGGATATTAGGTGGAATAATAAGCGGTATCAAAGTAGTGTTTATGGGGCTGCTGTGGCTGCTAAAGACCAAGTGGTCTTACATGGCACTGAGCTTTTCCCGTAACAAGCTAATAAGAACAACCCCCTATGCCCCATAATCCGGCTCCACCTAATTCTGTCGATACTGTATAATGTCTATTGAACTGCTCAATTTTGTGTTCCATTTTAGCAATCGTTTATAGCTTAACAAATTGTCTTTTTATTTTTACTTAGTCCTAAATACCGACACTGATTCGAAATGCCTACAATTTGTGGTTATTATTGTACTTTTAAGTTTATCACTTAAAGTAAACAAATATTTTTGGTAGTTTTAACAGCTTACTCAAAATGAGTAAAATAATACATTTTAAATACTTACTTAGTGTTAGAGAGTAGCATGATCCTAATAGAGTGTAGTTTACAGTTTTACTGATTGATTTTGTTGTCTGCCAATCTGCTGTTGTCACCTATTTAGAGATTGAATTCAAGATAAATTAAATGCAAATCTTCACGTAAAATTAAAAGAGATAATAAAAGAGACGCTTAGTTTAGTGTAGCATCATTTAGTTTAGTATACCGAGATTTTTAGCATGCTTATAAAAACTTTTCAAGACCACTTGGCCTTGATGGACTTAAAAAAAACGAAACAGTCTGCACAAACACACATGTGCAGAACTAAACTTCCCCTACTGGAAGAAGCTAGAAGTTTTCAGAAGTTGAAGCCCAGATACAAATAGTGCAGTGACCAGGATGCATGACTATAAAACATATCCCTGCTATTTCTTTCGACTGGTTTCACGGGAACAAATGCTCTATCTAGCAGAGAAGCACTTCAATACAAGAAGTGCTGAAAGGATACAGTTAAAATCACTTCACATTATTCACTTCTTCAATTACCTAATTAAAGAGCACACATCAGTTCCTGTTGCTGCAATTGCTGAACTACTTGTTAAATCTCACTTCTAATTTCACGGCTAGTTTTAGTTTTATTAAGCAACAGTCTGTCGCTACTTCGCCACGGAAATAGAGTTGGATCTCCCTATTTTCGTGACGTCATTCTCGTGGTCGCGTTCAACAGAAAGAGTGAGATTAAAGCAGAATTGCATGCATTCAATTTATAGTAAACAGCTACAAAATTAAGCTTTAAAATATGGAGGTAATTACAGTAGAAACCTTAATCGATGTCGAGATGATATATTTATTAAGCATGGTGTCCATGGTTCAAAATAAAAATAACTTTCGCCTTCACACATACGTCATTTATGACCTGTCTCTGATTCGCCGCTCTCAAGGTTTGGCTTTATTTGCACAAGCGTAACCCCAGAGAAAACCCAACGTCCTTCTTAATTTTTAAATCTTTATTAAGATTTATCGGGATTAAGTATGCATACGAACCTTTGAAGTAACCTACTTAATAGCATACAATCGTTTTTACGTTCTGGAGCACTCCTCTGCAGTAGAAAATACATGACGTCGTTTGAGATATTCCATCTGTTAAAATATACCGGACTTTCAAAATGGCGGTATTTCGCTCAGCAGAGCTTGCACAGAGATGTGCAAACGGCCCTCACATGGAACAGTTTGATGAAAACTCTATTGAGACTTAGCATTAAGCGATAGCTGGGAAAAACGGTTGCAAATTCCAATTCTGCTGTACTTCCGCGCTTCCACCATTGATCAAGTGAGGCGAAATGTGGCCTGCCCCTACTTTCCACGGTATTTTTGTTTGTAAAAAAGCCTCACGCCAACCTTCACACATCAGAAGTAGGTTTTTAACATACAAAAAAAATTTAATCCCGATAAAATTCTGTACCGACAAAATTGGAGGTTCGGTTGACCTTTTAGAATGGTTCACACTGATTTCGGTGATCAAAAATAAGAAAATATGCTTAGTGTCTACTTTTTTTTTTTACTTTTGTTTTAAATTGGTGACAGTCATGGAACGAATAAATTTACAGGCTTATGCGAAACATACGAAAGCCAAAAAAAATCGTAGTAATTCTTCTGTCGAGTCTGAAGTTTCTATTGACCATCTAAAATCGTTCACAACCAATTTTGATTCCGTTCAATCGTGGCTAGGTTTAGGGAGAAAAAGCACATTGAACCCCTCTGCTGGAATGTAAAATATATAGCTTGCCTTGAGGCTGATTACAGAAGAGGAGCATCCTGCGTCTGTTGTAGTAGGGGTTGGTTGTGGATGGGTAGGGTAAAGGGGGTCAACGGTTTTATCAATGAGTGTTTTTATTATTTTTTCGTTTTAACTACTGCTTACTTAAGAGGTTTAATGTGATCCCAGCCAACAGCCATAAGGCGAGAGGGACAATTTTCTACTGATTCCAATTGGATATTCTTAGGATCTTTTACATGCCACAATCGACACGCGTGCGAGGCACCAAAGTATCCTTCGCTTCCCGAAAAGGCCAGGAATGGATGAGGCCAGGCTGGAAATCGGAGCCTCTGTCACTTCAGATGGTCGTACTAACCACCAGGCCACGTTACCCAAATATTGCTACCCATGCCCGATCATCGTAACACCTTATTCGAGTGTACTGTAATCTTGTCTTGTGATCCTCGCCTATTGTTGCACCATTGTTGCATGTTGCAGAAATGCATTCTGGGACTCAGATTCTTTTTTTCTGAAATTCACGTGTAACACGAACTCTAATACACATATCTGGACAGTTTTATCTATGCTGTAATAGGGAGCACAGCAGTAGTAAGTGTGTCCTATACTGGATGACGCCACACACAGTGAGCCCTGAGTTAGTATGATTAGTCCTGTAAGAACGAATATCTGGACTTTTTTTGATACTAGGGAGTACAGTAGCATACGTTTGCACTGTACTGGTTGGTGCTACATGGATTAGGTCTAAATTTGTGTGAGTAGGCCCATAAGAGCTAATATCTCCACAGTTTTTTCTCTTTGTTCTAGGGAATAGAGCAGTGATAAGTGTGCCCTGGAGTAGATGGCGCCACAGGCAGTGAAGCATGATTTTGTGTGTATAGCCCTTTAAGACATAACATCTGGACTGTTTTTGCTACTTGGGAGTGCAGCGGTAGTACGTTTGCTCTGTCCTACTTGGCACGACATGCATTATGCCTGAATTTCTGTGATTAGGCCCGTAAGAGCTAATATCTTAGTTTTTTCCCCCTTCGTTCTAGGTAGTAGAGCAGTCCTAAGTGTGCTATGTATTGGATGGCGGAACACGCAGTGAAACCTGATTTTGTGTGATTAGCCGTGTCAAAACCAATATCTGCACTGTTTTTACTACTAGGGAGTACAGCAGTATACGTTTGCACTGTTCTGGATGGCGTACATGCATTAAGCCCATGAGAGCTAATATCTCGACAGTTTATTCCATAAGTTCTAGGAAGTAGACCAGTAGTAAGTGTGCCCTGTATTGGATGGTGCCACCCGCAGTAAGGCCTCATTTTATATGATCACTCTGTAAGAACTAATATCTGGACGGTGTTTTCCTATGTATTGAGGAATACAACAGTAGTAAGTGTACCCTGTACTGGTTGGCGACCCATGCAATTAGGCCTGATATTGTGTGATTAGGTCTGTAAGAACAGATATCTGGACTGTTTTCCCTACGCATTAGGGAGTACAGCAGTAGTGACTATGCCCTTTAATGGATGGCTCAACACGCAGTGAGACCTGATATGTGTAAGTAGGCCCATAAGAGCTAATATCTGGAAAATATTTTCCTTTTGTACTATGGAGTTAACAGTAGTAGTCAGTGTGCCCTGTACTAAATGGTGAACCCATGCGTTAAGGCCGGATTTTGTGTAATTACACCAGAAAGATATAATATTTGGACCGTTTTCTCTACGTACTAACGAGCACAGCAGTAGTTCGTTTCCCCTGTACTGGATAGCACCACATGCAGTTGGGCCTGATTTGAGTGATTAGACCTGGAAGAAATAATATTTGGATCGTTTTCTGTACATACTAACGAGTAGAGCAGTAGTTGGATAGCACCACATGCAGTTAGACCTGATTTAAGTGATTAGACCTGACAGAAATAATATTTGGACCGTTTTCTGTACATACTAACGAGCACAGCAGTAGTTCGTTTCCCCTGTACTGGATAGCAACACATGCAGTTAGGCCTGATTGGGGTGATTAGACCTAAAAGAAATAATATTTGG
>JAHWFP010192823.1:33030-50915 GCA_023313725.1 Lithobius niger
GTTAGGCCTGATTTGGGTGATTAGACCTGAAAGAAATAATATTTGGACTGTTTTCTGTACATACTGGCGAGCACAGCAGTAGTTCGCTTCTCTTGTACTGGATAGACCACATGCAGTAAGGCCTGATTTGGGTGATTAGACCTGAAAGAAATAATATTTGGCCCTTTTTCTGTACATACTAACGAGCACAGCAGTAGTACTTTTTCCCTGTAATGGATAGCACCACACTCAATAAGGCCTGATTTGGGTGATTATAGACCTGAAATACATAATATTTGGACCGTTTTCTGTACATAGTAATGAGCACAGCAATAGTTCGTTAACCCTGTACTGGATAGCACCACATGCACTAAGGCCTGATTAGGGTGATTAGACCTGAAAAAATGATATTTGGACCATTTTCTGTACATACTAACAAGCACAGCAGTACTTCTTTTTCCCTGTAATGGATAGCACCACACGCAGTAAGGCCAGATTTGGGGGATTAGATCTGAAATACATAATATTTGGACCGTTTTCTGTACATACTAACGAGCACAGCAGTAGTTCGTTTCCAACATAAGACCACATTTGGACCTTTTGTTTCCCCTGTTCTGGATGGTACCACATGCAGTTAGGCCTGATTTGGTGATTAAGCCCATCAAAGCTAATATCTGGGCAATATTTTTCCCTATGTACCAGGGAGTACAGGTAAGTGTACCCTGTGTTGGATGGTACCACACGCAGTGAGGTCTGATTTTTTTGTGATTAGGCCTGTAAGAGCTAATATCTCTACTGCCCCCCCCCCCCCCAACATACTGGAGGTTGTATCCGCCTTTTACACTCGTTCATGGAACTATCTCTGTGATAACAAACGAGAAAATTTGCTTAGCATCTACCTTTTAGGTCGTTGTGTTTAAAATTGGCGACTGTCATGGAAGTGAGAAAAGCAAAGATGAATCGGGAACATAAAAAACCTACAAAAACTCAAAATAATTCTGGTAAGTTTCTCGACCATTTAAAATTGCTTTTTTGACCTCGTTCGTTACAATCTTCAATTTAGGAGGAGACAACACACTACCTCCATCTTACGGAAAGTAAGAAATAAATAAAGATGCAAACCTATTTATGTTGCCTTTTGGACTTATATGTCTGACAGCCTGAGCAGGGAAAGGCTCCCACGACCATTGAAACCAAAGGCCGAAGTCCTATCGCAGAGCCATACTGACACGGCCAAATGGAAACGTTCATAGGCAAACAAACAAACAGTTCGCAATCGCCACTGGAGGGACGCTTATTTGCCGCACCACACTCCAAGTGAAACGAATGGAACACTTATTCGTGAAATAAGGATTAAAGACGGAAGCCAAACGCTCAACAATAGTATATGTGCATATGCACGCGTTAAATACGGCCTATGGACGTTTTCTTTTGGCCGTGTCAGTATGGCTCAGCGGTAGGACCTCGGCCTTTGGTTTCAAAGGTCGTGGGTTCGATTCCCCTCTCAGGCAGCCTGACATATAAGTCCAAAAGGCAACATAAATTGGTTTGCATCTGTATTTATTTTACTCTTGTTGAGCCTTTGGCATTCCGTCTTACATAAGAAATAGCTAGCTTTGGACATTTGATTCGCTGGAACCGCCAGCACTACTTCAGGCAGATGGCCAGACCGTACGTCATCCCAATTTTTCATCTTATTAATTTGACATTTTAACTGGAATGTTTTTATACTCCACGTAAATATGTTGCATGTAATTTACCCAGTTTGAATCAGTTTAAAAGCTTAATTGTCGTTCACGCATTCTATTTTCCCTCAACCACACCTGGTATCAGAGAATTTGGAATCTTTCAATACCTCGTATTTTCAGAGTGTTTAATAGAACTGGGAATTCAACATCTAATCGCTGCTATAATGGATTACTGTGGTTGGAGTCGAGATGAAAGTCAAAGTCCTGAGGCAAGTGTTGCAGGCAAGTTTAGACAAATTCAGTTACGCTCAAGAACGACATTTAAATGTGTTTACGTTTAAACCAAAACAGTATACGATCTTCAAGAATAATTTAAAGGAATTGCTAAAAAGTTCGGTGATTACTTGAACAGTTTTATATAAAATGGCGGAATCAGTGTTTAAAATGACGAATCTTAAGCATAATACAGCTATTAGATGGAAAAAAAATAGCTGGAACATTAGATGAACTATTCATATAGTTTCCTTTCAGTTTCACTTTCCTTTCAGTTTTAGATAGATAATTAGAAAATAATAAATTTTCTTGAAATCTTATGCTTAGGGTCAAGATGTTTACAAAACACTGTTAATATCTGAAATAGGAATCAGTAATATCGTTAAGTTTTAGCCCTTTACAAGTAGCTTAAATATTTCCATGGTCCAGTTTATACTTGATAAAGTTAAAATGAAACGAAACTACAAAATCAGAACAGGCTATAGAAATCTTTTTTTCAAGTACCGTATGTGTTTGATGGGATGTAGAAATTCAGTATGGTTGTAGCAGGTCATCAACTTTTCATGTGTGTAGATTTTGGACGAAATTTAACTACACATACTGATTGTCAACCGAAACATATTTTTTTTTAGCAAATCTTATGTGTAAACTGGTAGGAAATTAGATTCGGACCAGCATTCAGTTTGTTGGTTTGGAGGTCACGAATCTGAACACTTTGTTGGGTTTGTTCACCTTGTTTTGGAACCTCTCGCAAAGCAATGTGCTTGGCACATAGCTCTTTGCCTTGGTCTCACTTGGTTTTAACACTAAGCGGCAAACACCACATCTTTTTAACGATAGTCATTGAGGAAATAAAACATGGAAAGTTATTGAAAGTATTACAGGAATTTCTTTAGCCAAATGTCCCAGTTGCATCAAACAACTGAACAAGGAGATTTTACAATAAAAATATGGAATAGTCTAAATTAAAATAGTATCTGTTTTCTTTCTGGTCATCTCTGCTTGGGTAGAGATGATGTCTAAAAGAAACACCACCTCTTCCAATACGCAAATAATATAAGACTCAGTCGGAAAAAAATCCAACAGGGAGAATCTATTTATATATTACCAATTCATCTTAGTGACTTGACAGACGAGCGAACCAACTCTTAACCAAATCACGAAATCCTCGTTCGAAAACATGTGAAAACAACAATAAAACCATTGTTTTCAGCTCATTAGCAATTTTCTTCCCACATCAGCTGAAAAAAGCTTAAGGTTCACAATTATACACTCCTAAAACAGCACTATGCGAAAACACCTGGACAAAAGAGCGCGTTGAAGCATGCCATAGAAAGCGACTGGTAAAATCACTAAAACTTCCATCACCTTGCTCCTCCAACCCCCCAATCTATCAAATCAAATAGTCCAACTCCATTTTCCACTCCCTACAAAACCAACACCACCACCCACCAAATAATGAACGAAGCATATTTGGTGTAGGTACAATTTTACTCTTACAATTTCAACACCCTCAAGCAACAAATTACAGTATACCACAGACTGACTCACACCAATGAAATTTTTGCCGAATTTGGACATACTTTGTAGTTTGTTTTCTTAAGTATCTGATGAGTATTATTTAAATAAGGAATTTTAAATGCATTGCGGTCAAGTCAAACTTTCAACTTTCATTAATATTTATTTTGCACTGACCAAATTCTTTTGCTGCTTTTAGCAATGCAAAGGGTCGAGTTTTTTACATTTTATAATATTTGCTCGAAGAGGTTAGCCAGTTGTCCGGCTGGTTTCAATTTGCTGTTGTATCCTCGTATGGTTCCTCTTACGAAAACCAAAAGTATTTATTTAACAATAAAAAACACGTCAGTTAATTTTGCTTTCATCAATGTTATACAATGGGAGATGGAATGTCTGCCCGTCGGGCATTGGCACTATGATAGGGATGCAATTAATGTCGGAAATTTGACTGGTTTGAGTACACCTTCTACCTTTCGTGCGTCACACATAAATTTTGGGTCACTTGGCATATGGAAGAGCATAAACAAATTTAGCGGGGAGAGCTTCACTAATCCGAGGGTGTTTTTCCGTGAAAATTTGTTTGAGAAAGGGTTAGGGTAGAAGAAGGATTTGATGCTGTACAGTATGTATCCAGCTAGGTCATTAGCATCAACCTCATGCACAATTCAGTGGTCCGGGTTGGCAATGCACCACGCATTATAGATATGGTAACCCCTAATCTAGATCTTTCCTGTGCCTTCTTCAAAATACTAAAAAACCCGCACAGGAAGATACACTCGTCACCCAATTTATGCCTTAAGTTTCGCGGAAGATGGAAATGGTAATGAACATCATCAAGATGGTGACATTCCACAAGCACGTGATGGACCATAAATGGACCAGTGACACCAATGACATTAAGAAGGGATACCCTCTTAAAAGGAAACAACGTGTTAGGTTGGTGTGACCCATATGTAAAAGGGCAAATACCATCTCTTCTTGGCGACTGCGGTAACAATCCGAGTTCCTTGGCTGAACAGTGCTTTTAATTGCCTACAACCCCACAATTAATTGCCATCTTATTTTTCCCATAAAGCCAGCCAAGCAGCATGTAACTTCAGTCAAAGAGCTAGAGAGGCGTCCGAGAGAACAATGCTGAAATTCCTTTCGAGATGACCACAACGATCTACTTTTGCAGCCACATCAGCTTGCTCATTCCCAACTATAATAAGGTGGCCTGGGATCCAGCTGAAAATAAGTCTTCTGCTGGTAAGGCTAGTGGCAAAGCAGAGCCTGGATTAGATGTGCTAGTGGTTTCGGAGAGTTGTACGACGCCATGGACTCCAGGGCTGGTACTTGATGAATTACTCTAGATGATATAATGTGTGCCCCTATGGTCAAGGATCCATTGAAAAGCCACCCCGTGTGCCAGAAGCACTGCTAAAAACACAGAATTTCCTGACGGAAGGCGATGGGAAACAGTAACGCCGTTATCCACACAGGTAAATGCCGCAACCTCTGACTTCTTTGACCCTTAAGTAAAGATCGCCGATATCCGAAGTATTGAGATCACAGCTACCGAAATTCCTGCTAGTACCTTGTTGAAGGACTGGAACGTTTTGGAAGGTATGCCAGATGGAATGTGAAAATGTCACTTCGGACACACCAAGGGCCAACAGGCATATCCCCAAGCCTCAAAACGTAGGGCATTTCAAAGGACATCTCCAGACAGGATTAGAAATACTATGAGCATCAAATTTGTACAGAAAATTATAGAGGAGATCACTAACTTTAAAAAAAAGTACGCAAAGATAGTGTAAGTGTTTGTAATCTATTTAGCCAGGCCATAAAATTACACTTTCCAGTTTATCTCCTTCTAATATTACAAAAAAGGTTAACTCAAAAGGTTTTTTTTTTTTTTTTAGTTTTGTCTCATATTGAAATCATCTTCAACTTCCAGATATCTATGCAATCCCACCTTACAACCATGGATACAACTCTTCTGGGAATTAAGATGACTGCCAGAACTTAAGTTAAGTCGTCCAAAGGATTTGTAGGCTCACCTAAATCTAGTGAAGTGAAATATTCGAATATCTGAAAGTTGACATCTAACTCCTAATGTTAGAATTAAGTTACTTAAAAAACATGTAAGCGAGTTCTGATAATCAGAATTATTCGACTGGGCGAGAAATGCTATAACACGTTACTTTTTCTCCTATATGTACAGGGCCGAAACCTACGCGATTTCTGCAAAGCGCTCTACGGGGAAGTGCTTTACTACTTAGGAGACTGCAATCGCTTAAATATTTGAGGTAGAAATGCCATCTTCGAACTCGTGAATTTGCTGCATCCAAGCTCCATTGTTTCCGAATATTAACAAAATCAGAACACGATTGAGAACGTTATTGTGTGCCAAACAGACAAAAGCATTCACAGACAAACAGACAGACACACAATATCCAAATTTATACTACAATATTACATTAATTAAAATTTACGTACAAAAATTAGTTCGACAACTCCTTACCCCTTAGAAAAGTACAATCCCTAAAATATTTGAGGCAGGAATGCCATCTTCGAACTCGTGAATTTGCTTTATCCAAGCTCCATTGTCACCAAATATTACCAAAATCAGAACACGATTGAGAACGTTATTGTATGCCAAAGAGACAGAAGCATTAACAGACAAACCAACAGACACACAATATCCAGATTTATACTAGAGTGTTA
This sequence comes from Lithobius niger, assembly GCA_023313725.1. Taxonomy (NCBI): domain Eukaryota; kingdom Metazoa; phylum Arthropoda; class Chilopoda; order Lithobiomorpha; family Lithobiidae; genus Lithobius; species Lithobius niger. The sequence continues at coordinate 39,198 of JAHWFP010192823.1, forward strand.
CATTAATTTAAGTTTAGGTATGAAACTAGTTCAACAAATGTTTCCCGCCATTTACTATAGAAACGAAAGACTACGAATATGAAGTTTGCTTTAAATTTACCACGCAAGTACACAAGAACATAAACAACACAAAGATGAAGAAATTAACAACTAAAAATTCTTGAAAATTCGTGCTAAAACTTAGCATTAATTTCTAAAACTAAAATTACTAATTTTCTGAACTGCACTTACGTTATAATATGCCACGTATGGCTGGGAAAAGGGGAGCGTTGCTGCATTCCACAAGTCGAATACTGTTATTTTGCCTTCCTTTAACAGATTGTCTACACCATCAATAGAGGTTACATTAAACTTCTTGTATAGTTCGCGAGGATCGTAACCAGGGATTGTCTGCGAGGAATGAAAAGGGCAAATTGTTACTGTAAATGGAGGAATTCCTCTATCAGAAGTAATTATTACGTTGGTTACTGAAGGATCTTCCATATAATGAGAAATACGCTCTGTCATTTGGTAGATACAAGCTCCTAACGATCCCAAATATAAAATAAGCCAAGAAATTCGCTTCCAAGTTGTGGAATTCACGGCCAATATTTTCCGACTCCCACCGACTGTAACTGCTTCTGGTTGGTGGACATCTTTGAGTTTATTTCTTGGATGTTCCTGTAAAGAAGTAAGTTGATTTGGTGATAATCTTGGTGGTTTTCTTCAAGAAAAAAAATTGGCTGCAGTTCTCGACACGGGATGAGCAAATCCTATGGAAAATACATTTTTTGCTGGCTTTTGAATATTTGTCAGGTTGGTAATATTCTACTTCATTTACTAACTGGTTGACAGCTGTTGCAGTTTAGTTGATGCATTTTTTATTTTATTGTGTAAGATCAAATGATAAATGAACCTGACAAATGAAAATGAAATGCCTAATGAAACTAACAATGCATTGATGGTGGATTACAATGATGGTAGGCTACTGAAACAGTGCGATTGGGTGAGTCACTATCTTTAATTTTATATTTCCTTAATGCAATAAACCGAATTTTTAAGGCTATCAACTGTGAATTAATAAAAAAAAAATGGAAATTTTATGAAAACACAGCAGCTGTATACTTTTACCTGTATTCGGCTGCTCGATTCACGAACTATGATTCTGGTGGTATGCATGCTTCGTGGTTGGGGACTCATTACATTTCTCTGTCCCCTGGAATACTGACAATCTTCCATTGCAGTCTTTATGAAGAAGTGTCTTGAAAAGTATGCTTAAAGTAAAGATAATGAACGTTAAAATAATATGGTATTGAATTGATAGCAAATAACGCACTAGATTGAAAGAATTATTAGTCGAACATTAATAAATATTTTGAAAATAGCAAATGTCATTAAGATACTGTGGCTTATCTTAAAGACATTTGCTACTTTCAAACACACATCATTGAATGAACACAAACACATGTACACACGTATATATATGCAAACATGTGCATGTATTTATTTACGCATGTGTATATACACATGTCTGCAATATTGGCCAATCAATTTAGCACACTTCTTTGCCACAAAACATTGATGCAGTGCTTTTTCCTGGACGAAAATTCCATTGTTACGATTTAGCATTTTTACGTGGAGAAAATTGCCTCACTAACTATTAATTAGAACTATCTTTAACTTAAAAACGTGCTCCAACAGTGCAACGTTGTTCTATTTCAACAATGACAAGATGTTTGCACAAACATTGGCATCTACCAGTAACTATTAATCCGTATGCATAATTCAGCATAACATTTGAAGTGTTCAAAATTCAATGTCCAATAGTGTACATGTATGCATATATATGTTTTTATGCATATATATACATAAATGCTTATACTATAATACATGCGTATGCTACTAGCATTGTATATAGTAGTAATACATGTAGTATACAGTAGTATACTAGTGCATGTGTACTAGTGTATGTTTTACACTAGTGTGGTATGCTGGCGTATAATTATATATTTGTAGTGTATACTAGTGTATACAGTGTGTCTCAGAGCTCCTGTGCCAGGTGAAATACATTATTAGGGCTGGCATATGGGTTATTGATTATAACATGCTCAACAAGAAGATCCTTTTAGGAATTCTGATGACATCTAAAATGACCTTGGACGTAGTATTCAAGGTTATTCAATGTGCATCTTCTAACCTGCCTCAGACGTTAGAATGAAGTAAACTAAGAAAGTTGTGAGATCATGTGACTAACACAACACAGGAAGCAGAACGAAAATCGCATAAAAAATACAGAAAATGTAGTTATAAAAGTTAGGTATTGCAGAAAAGCCATCCATGGGGAAGCAGGGAATGCAGAAATAGTTGAACCGGCAAATTACACAGAAATAGGTAAAACATCTGTGTGGGGGGGGGGAGATGAGGCTTAATGGCGCGTCGACATCTTGGTCATTAGCGCCAACATCTGTGTGGTGAACGTAGGATGGCAAGTCCATTAAAACAATTGCATCAGCACTGCATATGTGTTGATTTACCCGTTGTAGTGGACTTGCCCATCCGTGTTTACTCTGAAAATATTCACGTGAGTTTCTAATTCATTTTTCATAATTAAATTTTCAGTTGGTTTGATCGTTGCATTTGCATTTTCCATTTAGTACAAAATGTCAACGTTCCTGCTTCTCACAACCAAAAATCCTTACTTAAACAGTATTAACATTACGATTATACTATCCAGTGTATAAACGTCAGTGAGACACACCAACTACCCTGTTTTCGCACACAGAGTGAACTAAGTTTGTATCTGTTTGGGGATTGCCTTCAGAATAATTGGCTCATCAGCTGCATGCATTTATTGTACAGTATTACCATAACCTTGTCAAAAATGTTTACTATTCTTGATAATATTTCAATTGTTCGTTCAACTTTGTTGGTATTTTCTATTGACCTTAAAGTTCCTGAATCCAGCTTGTAGCCACCCTGAAGGCTGTTTCAGGAACTTTAAGAGCGATGAGTCGAGTACTAAGTTTCAATAAGAATAAGCGCAATTTCAATTGCTACACCAGTTTCAACTTGGAATTAAGCAACCAAGAAGGTTTTGTTGCAGGCTAATAGATGCCTTGCTTGCTGTAACCTGTAGTAATAAGTTTGTTGTTGCTGAGGATATAAAAATGTCTTCGTATCTGTATCTGACAGTCACTATGTATTCCCACGTGTACTTCACTTATGTCAGTAGACATTGATAATCCCTCTGGATAGGTGGCAGCACCAGCAGGTCTATTTTAGTATGAGACGACATCTGCTTAGTGTATATATTTATTACTGGTGACATCTAGTGTCAACCTTTCATGGTAACTCTTGCTATAAAACCAGCTGTCAGCCCTATAAGTTTAGCCCGGACAGCCACAGCATCAACAACTTCCTCTCCTCACTCCTCCTGGGCCAGCCAGCTTAGGCCTACCAAGAACTTCTGAACCACTTCAGTTGCAAGAACCGCAAGGCAACTTCTATCAACGAAAGTTCAAAGACTTAGTTAGTGTTCACTGGAGCTGTGTAGCTCAGCATAGTGGTGCATCGGTTGAAATTTTTGAAGACCCTAATTTGGAATTACCTTTGTAGGACTAATTTAGGCTTCACTTTATGCCTGACCATCATGGGACTGTTGAGCCTAATCATCAGTGGCTGCTGTGAGCCTAATTGCCCAGATTTTCAGGTACTTCTGTTAGTAAAAATAACTTAGAATGCCCTTGATAAATCTTTTCTACATTAAGCTTGTGTTAACCCTTCAGTTGTTCAAGAACGGTCGTTTATTATATCATACAATTATTATGCTTCATTAAGTAAGTGAGAGAGACAGCTCGCTATTGAATTATCTGCAAATATTCCAGCTTTTGAATGTGAACAATCATTTAGATCGTGAGAAGTTTGTGACCAGAATGTTAATGTTCAAAAATGCCACTCTAATCCTAAGTTAGTCGAAGTTCTTTTCATTTTAAAAGAATTAGGAAAAGGACCACTTAAAGGGTTACCATGACTACACCAAGCCCATATGGAACTAGCAGTGGAACAACAATACTTGACAGCGTGCCTTACTCCGTAGCCATTTTTTACTACACAAATTAAATCAACAATCTCCTGCGATGGGCACTGACTGTAGTATTTACCCAGGCCTAGGTAAACACTCTTCTCAATACACCCAAAAATTAAACATCGAATAAATCAAATCAACTGATAAAAATTGTAAACTTCTTGCTTTAAATATTGCCCAGTAAGATGTTGATGCATAAAATTCAACCTGAGTATGATGACAATTACTGCTGGTATACAAACGCTGAACAATTTTTACCTCTCAGTTGGGAACGAGTTAATGTGTCTTTTAAGCTGAACCCACCCAAAACCTGAATGCATGGAGGACTCAATAAACATTTCAGCTTATAATAATATAACATTGAGATTAAAATATTCAACCTTATAGTAGTATGTTATCCTGGTTAAAACCTGATGAGATGGAATATTTTAAACCGGATACAGCTCATCTGCATTTAAACATTTAGGATAACTTTGCCTTCAGGTTAATGGTACAACCCGTTGCGTCGGGAATCAATGACCCCTAATTAATGAGAAAGTGTCAGTGGGTATATGCTTCATGAGGGCTCCAGACAATCATGAACACCTCATTCATTTTATTTGCTTTGACAGCCTATTTTGTTGGCAGTTAGGGTAATATTTTAATAGAAAATATTGACTTTTGCTTGCGCCTTTTTCACGATTAGTAGTAAAACCTTTTTACGAATTCTTTCTAAAACTCTATTTTAAAGGCTACAAAGGCCCAGAGACCACAAATTAAATTCGACTTTTTTTTATTTTTGCCTACAGCCTCAGTTGTCCCATATACCCAGAAGCTAATACATGCGCATACATCTGTACTCTGTAGGCCGTTGTAGTGTCCATGCTGCAATCACTTCTTATGCCATACCTTGTCACAAAGTCATCTGTGAGAGAAGCTATTGCTAGTTTGTTTCCCGGCTTCAGGCCAGTTGACTTAACATCTTTAGCATCTTATTTTACTAAAGTAATGCTACAAGGCATCAACTTTTTAGCATGCGTATGAATTGACATTGAGTCATGCGATTCTACCCCAGTCGACCCTGGCTTAAAGCCGACATCTCCTTCCGAGCTTCATGGTTTCTTCAAGCTGAGATGACAAACCCCCAGAAGGGACTTCTGGCATCACCTAGAACACATTTAATTCTTAAAATTTTCCAGCACACAAACAACATCTTCGTCAGCAACAGAGGCCAGACTCCAAATCACAATGCATTGTGAATTGTGATTTGGTATTCTAATTTGGAGGCTGGCTTCTGTTGGATGTCTATTTAGGTTCTCGAAAATTTAAAAAATTTAATGGTGTGTATTCGAGATAATTTCGTTAACTACTTCATCTAGGGTTTTTCCGTTATCACTGTGAACTGATGAACCCTTAATCTTCAAAAGTATTCTCAACTGCTTAAGGTATTTATTATTAGGTATTGTGTAGCAAATAAAGTTAATATCTGAACTAATTTAATTACAGGCTGTAGATTACAGTTGTGGTATGTTTGCTCTGTACTTAATATCATCGTGCTATTACATCTATGTATGTCTGATCAGACATTATTTGAGTATAATCTGGCCTATAGTTTTCATTGATCAAACTATCTAAGCAATCTTTAGGTACCTAGGAAGCTAAATTAGTCCAAGAATGGAAAAAATGGTTCCCAAGGGCATGGGGTGCAATAAATCCAGAAGTGAAATTCCAGGTGTCCTGCCTGTGCGATGAGCTGAACTAGCAATTCTCACTTTAACACCTTATGTAGGTGATTCCTGAAGTCCCAAACTTTAATAACCCTATCCAACCTTAATTATTAATTTCATTCGAATTGCCATATTAGTAATTATTCTTGAAAAAAATATTTAAAAAAACGATGTCACAATTTAAATGTTTGTTTGGAAATTGATTAAAGTTTTTACTCAACCTAAGTCTGTTTGTAGCTGGGGGCTTTGCAGCGAGTATCAAGGACCACACGTTATGTAAGCTTCAGCTTGAACGTCCACGTTAAAGGTCAAACTTTGAACTGCTATAGTTTCGCCCAGAATTGACATAGACCAAGTAAATTTGGTATTTGGGGTCGTGTCGTAACTATTTCACCGCATTACAAATTTTAATAATAACAATCAACCCGTTCGGCGTCAGCATGGCCATTTCTTGTTGTTCTAGTTCTTGTTCTTGTTGTTGTTGTTGTTGGGACTCTTTGCCCTATCCTGGAGAGCGTACCACTGAATCGATTTTCAAGTTTTATAGCTTAAAATGTAGGTATGGACAAGGCCTAGGGCCTTTAGCAGGCTATTTTAATATCACTACAAAATTCCTGATACAGAAAGCCAAATGGGCTGTAAACTTTGCACTCACCTAGAGATCGAACCAATGAGCCGATTTTCAATTTCTGTAGCTTAAAATGCAGGTATTAACATCGACCAGGGCCTTTAAAACGCGATTTTCATGTGACTTCAGTATTCTCGTCGACAGAACATTTATTATTGAAGAGCACTGGGCAGAAATCATTAACTGGAGTACACAAATTCTTGCAAATTCTGCTAAAAGCATGAAATTTGATACACAAGTCTTTCTTAGCGGTAAAAATCGAACCAGCCATTGATCCTCCATGAAATATCCCCAAGGGCCCAACGCCCCCACCACCCCCTGTGCCCCCTCCCTGAGACGTGGGCAACAAATTCTTGCAGATCAAGCTAAAAACGTAAAATTTGGTACACAAGTCAATCTTAGCAGCATAAATCGAATAAGCCATGGAACTACCATGATATACGCCGAAAGGGCCCCCAGCGCCCCCCGATGCCCCCTCACTGAGGTTTGACCAACAATTTTTTTGCAAATCGAGCTAGAAGCTTGAAATTTACTACACAAATCATTCTTTGCATTAGTAAGCGAACTAGCTATGGAATCCCCGAGGAATACCCCGAAACACCCCTCAAGCGCTCCCCATACCCTCCTCATTGAGGTTTGACTAACAAATTCTTACATATCAAGCTGAAAGCATGAAATTTGGCACATAAGCCATTCTTAGCATTACAAATCAAACCAACCATGGACCCCCCACGAAATTTGCTAAAGGGCCCTCAAGCGCTTCCCTTTGCCCCCTCCCAGATGCTTGACAAACAATTATTGCAGATTGAGCGAAACGCTTTAATTGTAGCACATTAATCATGAAACCCTCATGAAATATCCCCAAGCCTCCCCAAGTCTGCCCTCCCCTACCTGTGGCTTGACCAACAAATTATTGCAGAGCGAACTAAAAACATGAAATTAGATACACAAGTCATTCATAGTAGTAGAAAATGAACTAGTTGTGGAACCCCTCGAGATAATCTACAAGGCATCACAACGTCCCCTCCGTGTCCCCTCCTTGAGGCCTGACCAACAAATTCTTACAGATAGTGCTAAAGGAATGAAATTTGGCACACAGGTCATTGTTAGTAGCAGGGCTTAATTTCGGCTGGAATGGTCCAGAACGGCGTTCCGGTTCTTTTAATGGCAACATTTTATCTGTACAGAAAAGTCTCATCTTTCGGATATTTTCACACTTTCAAATTAAAAACAATCCATCCTAAAACCATTCTATAATCACCATACCATTTAATGAATTTGTTGATTTAATTCAACCTGAACCATCGTAACAAAAATAACTGTTGTTGCTTAGGCAGAATGGGTGAAGTTTTTGAGTGGCTGCGATCCACTTGACCCAGTTTTTTCTTGCTCGTCTCTGGTTTCTTGCAGTTGATAAAACACTGCTTTATAATTCGTGAATTTTTTTATTGGGGAGGTGGGGGAGGGGAGTCACTCCATCGCGCATCCGGGGGAGGGGCTAGTGGGGACATTATTTTGTTCCCCAAAAATAAATCAAAATAGCAAGAAGTGAAACAAAGTAACATATTGTATAAGCTTGAAAATCTTCAAAAACGGTTCCTCCCTGAAGCTAGAGTAGGTGTTGAAATAGGGAAACGCGTTAAAGCTTCCGAGGCTCTGCCCCGGACACTACTGGGGCAGCTCACAGCGCTCCCCCAGACCCCCTAGCCGTGATTGGGAACGGGATGTCAATGCTCCTTCCTCTGCAAACAAGTGACAGTTCCGGTACTTTACTAATTAGAAATTAGGCACTGGTTAGCAGTACAATTAAACTAGCTATGGAACTCCCACAAAATCCTCCCTATTCCCCCTATTCCCGCTCCATGATGTTGATACCCAAAAAATTCTTGTTGATCGTACTGTAAGCATTCACTGTGGTACACCAGTCATTCCTAGCGGTAGAAATTGAACCAGCCATGGATCCCTATGCAATACCACCACAGCCTCCCCATAGCAACCTCCCCCTCCTGTGCACCCCCATGAAGCATCAATGACCAACAAATTCCTACTGAACGTACTAAAAAGATGCATTGTTGCAGTAGAAATCGAACTACATACGGATTCCCATGAGATACGTCCACCCCCCGGTGCTTCCCTGTGTTCTTTCCATGAGGCTGATGATCAACAAATTCTAGTTCCATTTGTACTGCTGAGAATGAGTTATGTACAATTCATGTTTTAGCGCGATCAGCAAGAATTTGTTGATCAATAACCTAGGTGAGTGTGCAGGGGGACAGGAAGGAGCCATACAGGGGCATCTCAAGGTTATCTCGATTTGTAAGCTCAGAATTGACTTTTGTACCAAATTTTATGGCTTTTAGCTCGATGTTCATGATTAGCCCAAATTCTGGCCCATAATATCTGCACTACACCTGGAGATCGAACCAATGAATTGATGATCAAGTGACTACAATTATTGTTGTTCTTCTTGCTGTGGAAATTTTGTTCTCAGCTAGAGATCAAACCAAAGAATCGATTTTCAATTTTTATAGTTTAAAATGGAGTATTAAAAAGGCTGTTTTATAACAGTTATTTTAAGGTTATTACGGTATGCTTTTCTGTGTTATTCTTGGTGAAACAAGAAAAAAATAATGGATATTAGTATTAAAAAACGCTTAAGCGTGTAAAATAGGGATGTAAATCTTAAAAAATCTTAAAGCCCTAAAGGAAAAGATATTAGAAAAAGACATGTAAAACATCAGTGTCGCACTAATACATATAAAAGAAGCTCCAGCTTGTTTTTTGGATCGCTGGAGATTCTTTTACAGGTATTATGAGACACTGATTGCTTACGTCTTTTTGTAATAGCTTTACCTTTAGGGCTTTGTTTTTTTTAAAGCTTACATCCGTATTTTATAGGCTTAAGCGTTTTGTAATACTAATTGCCTCTTAGGCACTAGCGCCAGTTTTAGCTACACTCCCCCAATAGTCAAGAGTATTCAAATGGATAGGTTGACCCTCAAACACCAACTAAAGATCTAGCCCCCAGAATCGTTGCATTTATAGATTCTGAACAATCGATTTCAGCTAGTGAATTACACAATAGCAACATACTAGTGCAGAAGATATACCATTGGTTAAGCAATTGCCTAATACTTCCAGTTAGCAGACGACTCTCGGGCATAATTACTGGGGTGCACCATTGGTCGAGATTCTAGTTTGCCTACTCCGAATAGCAAAGGGAACTAGGAAGTGTTTACCACCTAGGCGACCATGTACTGTAAACGAGTAAACGCACATGACTGAAATTAGACTGCAATTAAACCACAAGAAAATATTTTTTCTTTAAAGTATAGTGTCATAATTCATTGGCTGTAGGTTTTCATTAAAATTCACAGACTAACACACACCACTTTGAATTTTGAGGCCGTATTTCTAAGCCGACTAAACAGAATGTAAGATTTGAACGCAGCAGTATTGTTAACGAGAACAAAGGCATGAGCAAAACTGCAGTGTTGAATCTGAACAAAGCGTTTTAGTTCCTTTTTACGTTGATCTCAGCTGCATGAATTAAACTTGGCATAATTGCCACTATTAAAAGAGAAAGGAACGAGTATGAATCATTCATTCATTATAATGCTGAGAAAAGATGAATTTTATCAATTTAGACCAAGAAGGCGTGATACCTCCACAAAACAAAAAATTGTTAAGGATTTCTACTAGGCTATATAGCCATTTGACTTCGTGATATCAAAGGTCATTTTCTTTCGCCAATTTAATGTCACCGAGTAATAATTCGAAGGTTAAATAAAAATTGCATATTGCTTACTGCAAAATTTTCAAATATTTCATTTAATGTTTAAATTCTTATTCGGTGGGATAAACTTGGCAAAGAAATTAGCCTTTCATATTACGACTTCAACGGCCGAAGAGCTTGGCAGGAATCTATAAAAGTTTTGGTTTGGGAGACATCACATTGTTTGCTCCAATTTGATAAGACCCATTTGAGAATTTTTCCCAAATAATTTCTTTCATTAATGAAGGCATAGATATTCGTATATAGGCAAGTTAGAAATTCAAAAAATTTTGCTTAGAAATCTGACTAAAAAAAAGGTTTTGATGAGTTTTGGGAAGATCTTTTTTGGTGGGTATTTCAAGTTGGAAAAACAAAGAAATAAGGACTGAAAGCCTCTGAGAGGAAGGTACAGAAATTTATGCTATTCTTGAATACAAGATCGGTTGACATCCATCTAGCATCTGGAAAACTTGCCTTTCAACTACGTAAAGTAAGACTTTGGCAAAATAAAGATCAGTAACCAGCCAACTACTGACAGTGTAAAGTTACCCATTGCAAGAGGAGCAATGATTGGGGTTAAAAATAGAAATAGACTGTCAACAACATGGGCTTTGCCGTTTACGTTTCGGCTACGTACAAGTCACTTGTCATTTTAATCTATGACAAGTTGGCATGCGTTAAACCACAGACAACCAGTGTTTAATTAATGCTGATTCAATATTGATGCATAGTTGAAGCTACAGTTACAAGCTCTCGTGGCAGTTTACTTGTATTTATGCATCATTGATGTCGTCGTTTGAGCTCAGTGAAATGTATGTTGGTGATGTCTTAACCCTTTAACCCCCTTGTTGCCGTATGGCTGCGGCTCACTCGACAGTCGAAAAACAGAGTCCAAACGCGCGCCCAAGATAAGAGGGGTCCCCGGGGACCCCAAGCATAGCGGGCAAGCACAATCTAATGGTTAGCGTCATCGTCTTCAAACCTACTGAATACTGGTTCGAATCCCACAACCGACAGAGTTACACGTGGCACTTAAAAAAAATCACAGGAAGTCATTGTTGTTGTTAAAGGGTTAAGCAACTTTTTCCTGTACTAACCACTAAAACACGATAACGATTTATTGGAATTCTTGGTATCGCTGGTACGTGTCATGGGAAATGCAGCCATAACCGCTCAACACTGTATATCAATATTAGTATTAAAAAACGTTTACGCGCATAAAATACGGATATAAGCTTAAAAAAACTTAAAGCCCTGAAGGAAAGAATATTAGTAAAGACATGTAAGCCATCAGCATCGCACTAATACATGTAAAAGATTCTCCAGCGACCCAAAAGACAAGCTGGAGCTTCTTTTACACGTATTAGTGCGATGCTGATGGATTACATGTATTTTTCTAATATCTTTTCCTGTAGGGCTTTAAGTATTTTTAAGATTTACATCTGTATTTATACGCTTAAGCGTTTTTTAATACTAATACCCATTATTTTTTTCTTGTTTCAGCAAGAATAACACAGAAAAGAATACTGTAATCACCTTAAAATAA
>JAHWFP010192826.1:6681-55745 GCA_023313725.1 Lithobius niger
TTTTTTGGGCTAAGTCCAACATGGGTCATGCATTTTTTCTAAGTACAGCCTATATGCTAAAATCTAAACTAACAGAATTAGACGTGTGGTGTGACAGGGAAAGTTGATCAGAATCGCTTGCAGAATTCAGATATACAACAAAATAACTTTCGATTTTATCGGGGTTTTTTTTTTTGCCAATTAGTCGAACATGCTATTAATTATGCATAAATGTTACGGTTTGGTAAGGAACTGCATTTTCAACAACAATCTGTCTTCACTGCTGAGTGTTCCGCGCAAAATGTTATTCCCGAAGTATTCTGAATTGTTTACAGTGGACTGAGAAGTGTTCTCAAAGAAATCTTCTTAAAACACAGTGAAAAACACTTCCTTGTGATTTTGTTGTTGTTTAAGAACACTTCCCAAGAGCACTTGAAGGTGTGACGAAGTGGACTGACGAAGTGTTCTCTAATAAAGTGTTCTTAAAACCAATGAAGAACACTTCCTTGTGTTTTTTTTTTTGCTTAAGAACACTTCCTGAGAGCACTTGAAGTGTACTTTGACGAAGTGTTCTCAAAGGAAGTGTTCTTAAAACCAGTGAAGAACACTTCGTTGAGAACTTTTTTGCTTAAGAACACTTCTGAGAGCACTTGAAGTGTTCTTAAATAAGGCAGAACACTTCTGAGAACACTTGAAGTGTTCTTAAAGTGTTCTTTTGAATTACAGTGTACTATACTTAATATAGTACCTGCATCAACATATAATGTCTTTAATGATTTTAGGGCTACGGTTCTCAAAATGTTCCCTGACTTTCTGCTTAGTTTCAATTTCCCCTGACTTTCCCTTGACTTTTTTCACCTATTTCCCTGTCTTTTCCATGTATTCCAGGTTTTCCAGGTCCCGTACTAACCCTGTAAAAGTGAGAGAGAAGGGTCTCCATATACGGACGGAAGTGACGTCACAAAATGGCCACTATGGCTGTAACGTCACTTCCGCCCCTATATGGACACTCCTCTCTCTAAGGAGGTATGGCACTGTCCGGTCATGGACTGACTCACCGATTCGAATCCCACTCATATCACTTGAATGAATCGTAAGTCCGTAAAGGTGGCTTACTGTACAATGTTATTTCTAGTGCATGATTTTCGCTGATGGCAAATTTCCAATTTCTCTTCATATTATTTATAGCGAATCGTGTCAGAAATTCTTCAAGAAATTAATTGCAGATGCAAACAGATTTCCTTTTGGACTCAAATATCAGCCTGCCTCGGCGGGGAATCGAACACTTGACCTTTGAAGCCGAATGCCGAAGCACTACCGCTCAGCCACGTTGACACGGCCAGAAGGATCAGCCCAAAACCCAACAAGAACGATTAAGATCCGTTCCATGGGGCATTTTGCACAATTTGATGAAGAATTCCGATTTTTGGTTCAATTCTCTATCACCACAGACTAGGTTCAAACCTAAATGAAAACAGTTAAATGTAAGCATTTCGACAACACATGACGAATATAATTATATGAAAAAATGTCTGGGACAAACACTCACGCAAACACGCATAAAGGTCATGAAAGACTGAGAGTTTCACGAGGATTCCTTACAGTACGTTACTCGTTACGTCCCACTCCCGTAAAACGTCACACTTGCGTACTACAACACGTCATTTTGCGTCAGCTTAAAGAACGCGTTGTTGGTGAAGATCGATGCTCGGGGACTGACGTCAAAATGACGTCACAAAGAACACGCACATCGAATTGGAAGTTCGTCTACTGATATCGATGACTGTCTATTTAAAAATAATTCAAAGATATTTTTGGTAATCTTTGCCAAGCCTATCTTTAGATAAAAATACACATGTTTAGTCGGGGAACAACTACGAAAATTTGACAGATAAACGTAATGCAATGAAACGTTACAGATAAATAGTATTCATTTTCAAGGCAGTTCAACCCTTTCGTCCTGCGGATAAGTGTAGAAATTGATCCAAAAGATTTCAGCAGGAATGTATGATGCTGCCAGAGCCACACTGTAAACTAACAGTATATTTTGACCACGGCTAGTTTGCAAATAATTTTTTTTTAACTGTAACAAGAAAATATCACCTCACAGCCTTGAAAATTGTACAGGAAGGATTTCCCGTTTCGTAGAAAATAAAACGGATTAAGATTTTTCTACGAAACGGGAATTCCCGTTTTGCAGAATCCCGTTTCGCAGAATCAAAATATTATTTAAAAATTTAACGTTGGAGAAGTTAAAGATGCATTCCTAAAATACGAAGGAATTTGGGGTTATTTGGGGTTCCTGATGTTAGTATAGGCCTAAACGTTTAGCTGCAGCCGAGTGAAGCACGTACTTAAAAAAAAAAATTATTCTGCGAAACGGGATATAACCGCACAGAAAGATATTCCAAATCTTCCTGAAACACCGCAAACAAGTTTCTACCTCTGTAGATTTCCGAGTTATCCAACTTTAGCCACCGTTTTCCCACTAGTGATAAAAATACCAAAATACTCACGATACCACGTAGAGTGGCAAACGTGTGATTGTGGGAGTGGGAAATGCTAACTAGTGAACGACCAGGCGAAGCTAAATAATTTTACTCTGACCTACAATCAGGTTTGGTATACACAAGTGTATACAGAGACGGCGAGTGGGTTTTCGCACACCTGAAAGGACGCTATCCCCTCAGGCGATGAAGGTCAAGTCTGCAATTTAGGAGATGGAAAATGGACATGGTGTAACTGGAACCACCGGTTGTGACGCGGAGTTGGGTGTAGCCTTGCTCGTATGTGACGTACGTTCAGTCACGCTGCGATGATGATAACTGGAATTCTTGGAAAAACAAAACCATGATTCACATTAGTGGATTGTGGCAGGCAGCGCCCATTCCGAAATTAGGAAAAGTGTTAAGACCTACTTAAAAACTTCGGGCAGATTGACCGTGTATTTAAAGCTGAAATGGTAGCCATTCCGTTTGTTTACAATTTTAATGAGGCTCAAACTAATTTTAATGTTCGTAGAACCACAAGTTCATAAAAACAGGACATAATAATTTAATTTTCGACCAAAGATTTTTCCGTCTTGGTCACAAAAAATACGTTAAAAACACAAAACTTAAAAGCCTAACACAAGTTTGCGGGTCAACATGAGGCCGCCATCTTGGCACAGTAATCGTGTACACTTTTCCAAAATGGCGGCTCCTTGTTGACCGACGAACTTACGTTAGGCTTTTAAATTTTGTGTTTTTAACGTTTTTTGTGTGACCAAGACTGGAAAACTTCCGTCGAAAGTTAATTTATGCTTCCTGTTTTAAATGAACTTGTGGTTTTCTTCGGTGTCAGGAGCGAAAATGCCCTGTCTGTAATTAATCCTTTTCAATCGTTGCTGCCTTCTTACGTGTGGGTATATCATACATTGTACTTCCAGTTAAAACAACCCATTAAAACAATGCTAGTTAGTTACAATTTGTAATTTATTTTAACTAGTCAATTAAGCTCACTACGCAAGAGACTTCAGCCGTTTTTTGCTAGGTGAGATCCGTTCTCCATTTTTGCTGGCCTGCGTGGTCAATTTTCAATCTAGCTTACTAATTTCAAGCGATTAAAACACGTGCTTTGCACCACCACGATTCAACAATGTCCGTCCTGTTCAGATAACGTATACGTGAGCATGGCAACCTTAAGACAACTTGCATCTTCTATAGCTAAGGCAGTTGGTTGTTTTCAGGCATCTGAAGAAAAATACCAACGGGACAGAAACGCCTGAAACTTCGTTTAATCGGGAGACTTTGGTCGCCTGATTAAAAGTCGCTATTAGTGACACAGTTTAACTTTAGGGATGTTTTTAAAGTCAGAGGCTTGCGAGTCGCTTGGCCGCGGGGAACGCTTTCCCATTGAAATAACAAACAGGCAGCATTTCCGCTTGCAAGCGAGTCGCAAGCCGCTGACTTTAAAAACATCCCTTTTACATGCTGAGAAAAGGTTGATACTTGCCTAATTACTAGCTAACTAGCTATTTACAAGATAGTGATTTCTTCTATGCGGTGCAGAAAGCTATGGTTTAACCGCGGGACATGCCTTTAGCTGGTTTGGAGGTTAGGGGAAGCGTCAATTCAAAGTTACCAATCAATCTCAATATACTGTATACTACACTTTAAGGGCAGTTACAACGGTTTATTGTTCTTGTTTGGGAGTCGAAACCAAATCGGGTTATCTGTCACCAATTTAGACAACAACAGGAACAGCATTTTGTTTGTTTTTGCTTTTAGGAATCTCGAATCCAAACTGTGTTATCTGCCCCAAGACGATGGGAGGGGCAATTTCGCTTGAAAAATGTGTTGTATAGTTGTTTTTGTTTTTGCTTTTAGGGAGCACGAACCCCAAACTGGGTAACCTGCCCCTCGAGACGATGAGAGGGACAATTTCGCTGGAGAAATGTGTTGTAGTTGTTTTGCTTTTAGGAAGCACGACTCCCAAACTGTGCAATCTGCCCCACGAGACGATGAGATGGAGAATTTCGCTGGAGAAATGTGTTACGGTTGTTGTTTTTGCTTTTAGGGAGGAAGAACCCGAACATGGGTTTACAATGAACAACATATGTTGCTTACAACAAGAACATAAAGGCGTAATGACGTAGTACCGGTACGACATAACAGCACGAATGAACAATTGTTGTTTTTCCCGGAGCTATAGTGTCCGCGGCCCATCTTGAGTTCGCCCCAGAATGAACACAAATAATCGATTGTACGTGTTTAGTCGCAGAGTGCCTTGTTGATATCCAAAGTAGTTACAAAAAACAATGGCGGCCGGCGGTTAAAGCCGCCCCCTCCAGGAAGACGTAGCCGATCACAAAATAAGTGCAGGACTCAAGATATGCCGCGCACACTATAAATCATGCCAGTTTAGTGTACTTCTCGCCCAAGACTAAAACATGCGTATAAACCTATAGTTTGTTCCACATTATGTTTTCAGAAAACTGACTGGATGACGCCACGTTTCCTTGCACTAAGAGTGCAAAAACTGGTGGATATCACACTTGTAGACCTAACACAGTTACTGTTAGAGTTTACGAATGGGATATTTATGGATTTATTGCACTCTTAGTAGAAGAAAACGTTGCGTCATACAGTCAGCTTTCTGAACACATAATGTGGAACAAAGTATACAAATGGAAACCTACTAAAACCAAAAAAAAAAGGGACCGCAAAACTGGATATTAGACTGGTAATTGCTAAGAAAACAAAATGAATTTGTATCAATTTAGACCATAAGAAGTGATACCTCCCCAAAACAAAACTTGTTAAGAATTCCAGCCAAGCTTTTCGCTGTTTGACAACGTGCTATCAAACTCCAAACACTTTCGCCAAGTTAATCTCACTCGTCTCAGACTTCAAGTTGTACAGACTTTCCAATTATCAAATTTATCATTTATCTTTTATTTTTCATTGAACATGTAGTACAGTATTGGACATTGAATTTTGAACACTTCAAATGTTGCCTTGAATTCTGCATACGAATTAATCGTTCCTGGTGCATAGATGGCAATGTTTGTGCAAATATCTTTCCATTGTTGAAATAGATTAACGTTGCATTGTTAGAGCACGTTTCTATATGCTATGGATAGTTCGAATGAGGCAAGTTTCTCACGTAACAATGCTAAATCGTAACAATGCTAAATAAATCATAACAAAGGGAGTGTTTTTCCAGGAAAAGGCGATGCATCAATACTTATGTGGCGAAGAAGTGTTCAAAATTCATTGTCTAATACAGTACAGTACATTCCAACAGCAGTGGGCAGGTCTTATCACCAAAATACCTAACGTTTGGTGGCGATATGAGATTATTCTTATATTTAACAAAACAGGCCTACTTGAATAAATTTGAAGATTTACCATTTTGTCAGAAACCACAACCTTAACACGAATAAATGCAGAGTCACCAATCTCAGAAAAATAGGCCGACACGAATAAATCTGAAGATTTACCACTTCGTCCGAACGTACCACCTTAACACGAATAAATGTCAAGAATCACCAATTCATAAACAAAATAGGCCTACACGGATAAATTTGAGTACTTTCCCTTTTACCAGAAATTATATAAATACCCCATAAACGAACAAATACAAAGAAACACCAATTCATGCACGAATAAATGTGAACATTTATCATTTAATCAGAAACTATTACCCTAACATTATCAGTTTTCATATGTTATTAAAATCCAGAATAACCCAATGTTTACCGAATAAAATTCACAACAAATCTTGAATATCTGGAAACATCTGTAACGTTTTACATTTTCCGGTCACTAAAAAAACAGTGTCACTGGCCAGTGTCCGTTGCACCTGGAGAGGGAAGACCGTTCCTTTGAATTTAATTTTCACAATGAAAACGCTTCAAGTCCTAGTAATGAAACGTTGATCATCGACCAGAGTAACGTGAAAAAGTTAATGAACCAACCCGAGTTTGCTTAATAAACCGTGTCGCGCGCGCCAGACGCACAAGTACAACACTATTTTGTTACCATGTTTCTGCTTTTTTTTTTTTTTTTTTGCTCGGTCATTCAACAGCCAGGGTTATTCTTCTTCAAAATACGCGAGTGCCGGGAAGTGTGTTATGGTCCCACCAGATGTCGCCCAACACGGACTGCTTAATGAGGCCGACGCTAAGGTCTCGTGGAGAAAAATAAGGAACCCTTTAATGGCGAAATCATTAGCTGGCCTCCAGAGGAAAGTCGGCGAGGAACAAACAGTTACAAGGGATGAGGTGACAAATTAATTTTATAACTTTAAAATTGGTTAAAAGCTTTCGAGAACGCAGCTGACTACATATATACTTGTCCACGAACATTATTTTCTAATTTATTCCAGTAAGATCAGTCGCTGACGAATTGATTAATCTTCACATTTAGTTGCATGCAATCAGATCCATTTTAATAATGAATTGATGATTCTTTTAAATTTTATTATCAACATTTGTTATTGTCACAATTTACAGTGCAGTGGCTTACTGTAGCAAAGCACTAGCCTCCAGATGGCTACAATTTAAATATTAACTTTGATCATGTTTTCATTCTGACCTCAAACCAGAAAGGAAAGGGGCGAGGGGTTACCGTCTAACTGGAATATCGCATAATTGGAAGAACGTATACCGTATAACGGAATGTCGTCTAACACGATTCGTATAATAGAAAATCGTCTAACAGGAAATTCGTATAATGGAAAATCGTCTAATAGAATAGAATAGAACGTTGTCGGCCAATACAATCTTACAGCTTTTTGAAGGGCCACGCAGCAGAATGTTAAGTGGACGGAACCACCATCGTGTCAATTGTTTTTTGCCGCAGGAGGGAGGAAACCAGAGTACCAAGAGGAAACCCTCGTACAACGGGCGGGAAACAAACCGGAGAAAAACCCGTCCATATTCACTTCCCTTCACGTGGATCGAACCCGGGTCTGTAAGAATTAGCCAAAGATGTACAACCGGGACCAAGACGCCTATCGAATCTTACGCCTCAGTGCTCGCAACTACCCGTGTACCGCTATACATATAACATCAGAACCATCAGGTGTATTATTGTCCAGTTAGACGTTTATCCATTATACCATATTCCGTTTAGATAATTTTCCATTATACGATATTCAACTTTAGGGACGTGCACAGGCCCCCGGGAGGGCAGGGACAAACTTACTCTTTTCTGGGGACTTTTTTGTGTGTGTTTTAACCTCTTTTGACCCTCTTTTTGTGGGATTTTAACCATTTCTGCGCCTCTTTGCACCACTTTCGTAGCAGTTATTGCCTTTTTTGCGTTTTTCAGGCTCTTTTACACCACCGCTCCCCGGCCCCCCCCCCGCGGTGTGCACGTCCCTGTTCAATTTAGATGATTTTTCCAGATTTTTTATATATATTCAGATATTAGACAATTATCCCATTACAGACGATTTTCCAGTTAGACTTTCGACCGACGCCCCAGAAAGGAAAGTATGAGACAAGTGTAGGGTGGGGTGAAGGTTTCTAATCCTTATTATAACATTTATTTTTCTGGATTCAGTTTCTTCGCATAATCTACCGGTTTTACTTTAATTTTCTGCACCCACCTGTATCCTCTACCCTACTTTTGCCTGTGGTTTCAGACACACTTTTACTCGGTTTTCAGCATGCATTTTTGTTGAAATTGTATAGTATACGTGTCTGAATGGGGCCAGCAGGTTTCTGGTCGGCTGCTTTAGAAAATTTTCACGACGAAGTAAAAAAAAAAAACAGGATTACATATACGTATTAGAAGAGAGAAAAAAAAACGTGCGGCTAATCCATATTAGAACGGTCTGAGTGACTCATTTCTCATGCTATACCGTTTATAATCCGGCGCATCAAGTTATGAGGACGTGAGGCGAATAATTTCTCTACTTCAGCCACTCAAGAATGCAAAGAAGCATGCGACAAGCGTGGCAATCCCGTTTTATTTGGCAATTTTGTTGTTGACTTGGATGATGGGCATTTCGTACCTGGTGGACGAAAAAAAAAAACCCACACTGCGTGAAATTTTTGTGGGTACAGCCTTTTTTTTTGTCTCAGTTCAGGAACGGTTCGCACATGATGTTTAAATTGCTTGAATTTATTTAGAAAAAATTTAAGGCCTTGGATTCCTTGAAAACTCTTGAACTTAATTTTTTTTGTCGTGATTTTAAATGATGTCCTACCATTGAACAAGATAAAGACTAACTTACGATTTGTTTAAATAACTTCTATGTTTGCCATAAAAGTTTTTTTTTAAACTTAAAACAGCTGAAGGATGGAAGAGACGAAGGAAAAAAACAGTTTCCTGGTGAAATTGATTACAAACGTCCTTGAAAAATTATATTATGTTTGAAAAGGTACTTGAAAAATTATATTATAGGAAAAAGTATAGGTTTGGAAAAAATTCTTGAAAATGCTTGAATTTTTGTGCGTAATCTTGTGCGAACCCAGTTAGTAAAAAAACCCAAGTAAAATAGGAATACCCCAAAGGTTTAAAATTAATTGTCTGTCCGAAAAGTGGGTCCTCATTGGCGAAATTTTTAAATGAGAAAAACGCCTTAAAAAAAACTACCTAAAGCTCGGTACAGCAATGATGCCACGCGTAAAACTTTTTTAAGTGTGGTGTCATGTTTACAACCAACGGAAAGTTGGAAGTTTTTTTTTTTTTTTTAAATTTGTTCTTCATAAAATATTTCGAAAATCAGAGTTTTCATTTTCGGACTCAGAATTGTGTTCGGACTTAGATTCAGTCGACCTTGTTATTTATTGTATTCAAAGGAATTCATAATATGAACCAAATTCAAACCATGCCAAATATAGCACTGAACGCCATCTTGAAAGCAAAACTGATCTAACAAGACGTAACAATCTATTCTTTATCAATCAGTTCTTATCTGTCGGTTGTTTACGGCTTTATTTAGCACTTCTGAACGCCAGGGTCGGGTCGAAGACAAAATAATGTTGGGGACGGCGGGGGGGGGGGGGGGGGGGGGGTGGGGGGGAAATTTCCGATTTAAAAATAAATTTTTTACCAAAAATTTGAGGCCGGTTTATTTTGGATTATTAGCCGCAGTTTAGTCCGTCTCCTGTTTTTTCGACTCAGTTCAATTTTTTTTTTGACAGACTTTTGATTGGCGGTGACTTGTGGGGAAAGGAGGGGGGAGGGGGAGAACGAAGGGCTTCCCGGTCGATGCTGTCGAACGGCACCCCAGCTGTAGCTATAGCTAACTGGCTCATTGGACTGTATTGATATTTGATATTTGGTATATTCGTGTACGCAACAGAGCTCGTTCGGTATTTTTATATTTTGCAGTGTGACTGCAAGGTGTTAATCACCGTTCCCTTAAGTATTTTGGAATCATTTTGTAATTTGTCCCGTAAACAAGAAACAGTAAAATAAAAAATTTAAACGACATCCATGTTTTACACGCTGTATAGGGTGTGATGCTAGCCTTCATTACATTATCATGATTAAAGGCACATAAATACTTCTGGTATGCCGTGCGACCCGTTGAGAATAGCGATTGCAACAATTACACAGGTTAGTGATAATGTCCCAAAATCATCTCGCACGAAAGAAAATAACAAGAAAATTACTGTTGGCAACATTTACATCTTTGAACTAATGTCGCAAAACTGAGTCACACAGGAAAGCTAACAGGGATGCATGTACCTTTAAATCATTTCATAGCTATCGTATGACATCACGTAATGAGCCAGGAAGGAAATCATGGTGTTTGACAATGCTCGAAGATAAATTTCACTGGACGCGCGCATATCACGATTTGTAAAAAAAAAATACACATATATACACACATACAAAATAACTGACTTCATTTGCTTGATTTTAATTTTCGCATCGTGCCGTTTTAATCGAAAATCGAAAACTAATTTTGTACGAAGAGCACACACGAATTTCAAATTTTGTTTCCGTAACGTGACAGTATAAACTAATGCCTTTTTTACTTAGGAAAAAAAAAGTTAAGCTACCTTTGCAGGTTTCACACGTTCCCAATCGAAGCCATGGTGCCAGAAGGCGAGAGGGACAATTTTGCTAGGAAATTCCAATCGGAAATTCATAGGCTCTTTTACATGCCACAACCGACATGAGCACAAGGCATCACACGGCCCTTCTCTTCCCGAAAATGCCAGGTATGGCTGAGGCCAGGGTGAAACCCGGATCTCAAGCATAGGATAGGAGACATTCGTGCTAGGCCTGACCAGTTTGGCTACTAAAAATTTTAGGTAGTAAACACTACATTGTTTCACTTGATCAAAATAGTATTTCATAAAATAAACACCAAATTTTCCGATACAATTAACAATTTTTCGATACAAAATCCTAACTGCAAATTAAACACGGATTTGAATGTCCCATCCGGTGATGAAAAGTCGAATGTGAAACGAATGTCAGAAATCATCAAATAATTTTTTTTTTCTGGGCGTTACGTCATCTGAATCAAACTAATGCTTGCACGGATAAACGTATCAAGTTTAAACCATTTTCAATGCACAAACAAGTATAGCAAGAAGGAAGTTAAAGGTGCTTGCTTGCTTCCACGTTAATTTCCGTGTATGACACAGTTCTGCAGGAGTATAGGTCAGATGTCTGTAACTGTTGCAGATCCATCCGATTTTTCTGTTTTTGCCCCGTGTGAAACGGTTTTGCAACATTAATTGAAACGTACGTTAATGTTGCAAAAACTATTTACGCGTGGGCTACATAAAAGTAGTGAGAGGATCGTTTTAAAACTATTGAGGGTCAAACCGAGAAGTTCGTAATTACGGCAAAGGTGCTAAACGTCTTCTGGTTTAAACCATTGGAAGAGCTGAATGTTAAACATTAAAATAATGTTTCGAACCTTTTACATCCTGTATCGATTTAGGTTAAAAGCATTTTTTTTTTACACATGCCTGCAATTAATTGCTGAATTAGTTACTGCATATTAGTTACCAGCTTCCAATAACAAGTCATAACAATAAAATCAGGCCAGGGTAACAAGAATACTGTCATTCCGCATCACCAGAAGCATGCTACTATAGAACCAGCTCAAATTAAATGGTTGGGGCAGACGGGTGCATGACTCGTACAACCTTGCCCCGAAGCAACCAAGCTTAGTGTAAACAAACGCAGCGTGCCTAAGAATTACAGCAACTTTTTTTACTCTTGAACAGTAGCGTGCACAGACCAACGAGAGGGCATGAGCAACTTTCGTAAAAGGGCATGCTGAGATTTTTTTTTCTGGGAACCTTTTTCTTTTGCTCGTCAGTTTTTTTTTTTTAACGTTTTTTAAGCTTGCCTCTGTTTTTTTACCCTCTTATGCCCCTTTTGCCCCTTTCCTGGCCTTCTTTTTGCCCTTTTTAGGCCTCTCGGCCCTTTCTCTGGCTGCAGCACCAGCGTTTATCGGTTCCGAAAAACAAAATAAAGCACTTTTTTTTACAAAAAGGGCAGGGGTTATACCCTCTACCCCCCTCCTGTGAACGCAACTGCAGTCTTGAAGCACAAAGTTGTCGTCGGAGAGTTGCCGAGTTGCCTAGTTGCCGAGTTGTTCGATCAGCCAAGAAACCGGCCAAATGAGTGGCATTTGCCCAGCAATCAGCCAAAAGAGCTGTGTTTCAGTGAGATCAGCCAAGAAACCGGCTAAATAAGTGGCTTTGCCCAGAAATCAGCCAAAAGAGCTGTGTTTCAGTGAGATCAGCCAAGAAACCGGCCAAATAAGTGGCCTTTGCCCAGAAATCAGCCAAAAGAGCTGTGTTTCAGTCAGATCAGCCAAGAAACCGGCCAAATAAGTGGCCTTTGCCCAGAAATCAGCCAAAAGAGCTGTGTTTCAGTGAGATCAGCCAAGAAACCGGCCAAATGAGTGGAATTAGCCCAGAAATCAGCCAAAAGAGCTGCGTTTCAGTGAGATCACCCTATACCGGCCAAATGAGTGGAATTAGCCCAGAAATCAGCCAAAAGAGTTTATGAAAGTGCCGTACGTTATTAACTTATTAATAACGTGGCTGAAATTGTGGTAGTCTAAATGGTGAGTCTCACGCTTAATGGTTGTCTTTGTGCCTACTCACCATAGTGTGAGAAACTACTAGTCTCCTTCAGCTGCTATGGTATGGCAGACTGCTTGCTTCATTTGCTATGGTATGTGTGTTGAACTATTTCTGATAACACCTCAGTCCCTACAATGATTAACGGATTCCAGGTTCAAATCCCCAGGTTTGATATTCCTCTAACTCATATTCTTTTTGCTAAACCAAGGTGCAACATCTAATACTGATTTCACACGGGCATGGCGCGCACTCATTATTTCATACTACTGAATTCGTCTCGGACGCGCGCGGTCACTTGCTTCTGGGCTTGCCCGGACGCTTCTTTTTAAGCGGTAAAGCTGAGTCAGCATGGCACGGCATGTAAAATTAGTGTGAAATGGGAACGAGTGCAGCCTTTTGTTGGGTGGACCGCGTCCTCGCACAAATTTTGACAAGAGGCTGCTACGATTTCGCGATAGAAGGGATAACACGGCCACCTATTTCGAGGATGACAATTTTTAAATGTAAAATCTAAAATAGCGCGCTTGGACCAGCAGCACGCGCCCTGCATGCAACGAATTTTACAGGGTGAAAAATCAGTAATAAGGTTCAGCTACATAATTACCAAGGTGCATAGTCTATGTTAAGCTGACACATTGTTTCCTTTCCAATAATTACAATTTGCGCAATCGTCTACTGACGTTTGAGGAAAACTGCTGCCTAGTAACCCCCCCCCCCCCCCGAACATGGCCACATGCTTACTTGCACCAGCACAAGATAGGCACAATTTTTAGCTTGGTAGTGCCGAAATGATTACCGACAGATGGAGGTACTAGTCCGGACTCAGAGCCTACTGAGGGACCTCAAGAGTGGACTGCTAAGCGGTAGCATCTGCCAGATGCTTGAGCAGAGCTACCTCAGTCGGCTCTGAGCCCAAACTAGTAGCCCTACTGTCGGCAATAATTTTGGTACTTCCAAAGCAAAAAATTATGCCTATCGAAGCGTTTGCAATGATGCAGTATAATGAAATTGTTGTATCGAACGTGTCCCCATCGTACCTTTTGTGTCCAGTCGTTAAGTAGGTGGCCCATGGTAATACGCGCAAGTAAAAATCTGTGTAGTTGCCCTTTAAGCCATCATTAATGTTCAGTTAATTCAGGCCGAGTTAGCACGACAAATTCCGGGACATAAATACCATTCGCCATGTTTAATTTCCTTGTTCAGTCGCAAACCGTCGCAGCTGGTACACATGTCGCGTACAAATGCTGGCACAGATAACGGTACCGAGTCATGCTGTGTCCTTGCGCGCACAAAACGGAAAACTATTATTCTTTTTTTCCAGCTGTTTCACCAGGATGTATAAAACGTTAAATGACGACATAAGCAGAACACGTGGTGGAATTGTCGTTACCCTAGCTCTTGCTTTTTATCCAGAGTCAACAAGTTCGGTTTTCAAACCGACGTTTTTGAATGTCGAATACCAGTGTAACATTACGATGGTTCTTTTAAAATGTTATCCACAATCATCTCATCCCGACAAATTTTAAGGTTGAAGATCATCCCGGACTTGATCTCCGTCTGTGTCCGGAGCCACTCGCCAAATGGCGACAGAAATTCTGCAACGGGTCAGATCAGAATTTTAAGAACTAACCAGCTGATGTCAAAAAAAAAGCTCAGGCAGTCTGACATTTAAGTCCAAAAGACGACGGAAATAGGTTTGCATGTGTATTTATTTGCCACGAACATTTCAGTGTTCGTGAAAATTTCTTCCCCTAATTGGGGTTTACACCTGAAACAGCAGCAAAAAAATGTTGGAACTCATCTTAAATGGCGAGCAGATTACGAACAGTGGCGAGCTTTTCGTAGTGTTTACTTGCCTCGCGGTGAGTGCTGTTTCATTAAATATGATTATTTAATGAATATCGTCCCGAACGCTTGTACTTGTCTGCATCTGCGCCGTTAGAAGGTGATAAACTAGCCTATACTAGAAACTTGTGCACTCGTATGCCACTGTGCACCACCGTGTACAACATTGTGTGTGTACCGATCCAGCCTCCAAACCAGTAGAAATAGATGTCGGAAGTGTGCACTGACATGCAGGGGTGCCCACCCCCTTGAGGACTATATGAGGAGTCTCTCTACGCCCCCCCCCCCCCCACTCTTCCTTCCAACTTTAGAAAAAGTTGTATATTTCATAGCATGATTATTTGAACTCTTAACTAATCATGTTATGAAATACATCATTTTTTCGAAATTTGGAAGGGGGGGGTGTTTAAAAAAGTTTAACGAGTATGAAAATATGAATACATGACATAATACAGTGTTCACCAGCAAGATTATAATTATATTTATTCAATGTGCCATGTCGAATGTTTATTTTAATTGTTGAACTTTATTTTAAAACTGTAGCCAGAAATAACTTTTAAATTTCAGTCAAAATCAATAATTGAAAATTGTTCACGCCGACTAGGATTTTAACTTTGCTGGCTAGCTGAAGACGAGTTTCTGTATCGTTCGTCTTGTGGTGATGGTATAATGATACCAAATTCTCGTTTTTACGATTGGCTGGCTGGTTGGGGGAACTTCGTTCTCTCTGCCCCCTCCCCCCCCCCCCACCTCCCCCAGTTAATAGGCGTGTCAGTCGTAAAAACTTTGTCAACTCTCCCTTAAAAAATAACAGTCATAAAAACAACAGGCCACTCAGTCGTTATTTTTTTTAGGGGGGGGGGGGGACTTTCCCCCCAAAAACATGGCAACGAGGGGATGGTTCACCACAAGTCCCCCCCCCCCCCCCCCCCCCCCCCACATGTGGGCACCACTGCTGACAAGCAAATCCAATTAATTTGTGAGACAGTGGGATACGAAATAATGTAACCATTACTTATTTTGTGTGTTATTTTCGTTTTTCGGTGACCAAGGTCAGCATATTTAACCGAAAATTACATTTGCTGTTTTTTTGTGAGATTTTTTTTTTTTTGCAGTTGTGGGCCATTTGTCTGTCACTGGTGGATTTATTTGTGCACCGAGAGTTCACATGCTGTTGCCGCCAGTAGGAAATTCGTGTGGAGGCTAAGGCTCTACACTGTATGCTATCTCCAGGGTTCAGATTTCGTTATTGTTTTCAGTAGTAACTCCACGCACAAATACGAACGTAAAAAAAAAAATACAAGTGAAATCAGATCCTTGGCTGAACCTTTCTGTCGAACCACACGTGTTAGTAAAAATACACATTTTGTAAGATAAAAGCGTAATAATTAGCAAAAACGTTCGAAAAACGAGTGACGTCATGACTGATTGGTTAAAGGGAGGGGGGGGGGGCTTTGCCACCAAATTAACATGTGCAGCACCTAGCCTTATTTATTGAGTCCTCTCTCGCAGCAAGCAAAGGAACGCATAAAGCAATACCGTTAAACACAACAAACAAGCCACGTGCGTCCTTAATTATTGAGTAAAAATTTGGGACGTCCTCGTGCACCTGGGAGCATGTCGCAAATCTTGTTTACTTGCATGTTTGCTGGGGCCAATGGCCAATCTTAGTCTTGTGTGTCTAATCTTACATAGGTGGACATTATCTATACCTTGTAATTATATTTCCGGTTCCTGCCTCTAGAACCTTCTAGAACTCTCCATTTCCCATAATACCCTGGCCATTTCGCGGTTGTCAGGGGTTACCAAAAGGTATTTAAGCAATGCAAAGGGGCCAGAATGGTAAAATCAGAAAACGTTCGGGCCAACCAACTGGCTGGTCCTCCCTCAACCCCTGCTAGGTCTCCTAGTTAGGGGAATTTTTGGCTGTTAGGCCTATTTAGTAGGCCCAATTTTCGGTTAGGCTCTTTTCCCCCAACCTAAAATAAGCCGTTTTATTAAGCCTCTTAACCCTAACTTAACCCCAAAGTTCCCCAGCTTCCCTTAGAAGAATATGTTCAGTCTAATTTTGGTTTAGCTCTCCCACAGTTTGTTGTTTTTCGTCAGAGCAAGCTGTAAAGGTTAACGATATTACTGTCACTGGATGGCGTCAGGATATTTTTTTTATATTCCACCGTGACGCCATCTAGTGCAATAATATCGTTAATCTTTACAGCTTGCTTCCAAGTGCACGAGGACGAACCAAATTTGTACTCACTAATTCAGAAGGCTCGCGGCTATTTTGTTGTGTTAAAAGAAATTTCTTTGTGCATTCCTTTGCTTGCTACGAGCAAGCGCTAGAGAGAACTAGATAGCGCTCGATGGCGCTAGATGCTCCAAAACCTTCGTTTGGTGGCAACGCGCCTTTAATTGACAAACTATGAAGAAGTAAGGTGTTTTCATGCAATCATCCATTTGCCCTGATACGACACACTCCACTTCTTGGAATGTTTACTTAATTGTTTCTTTATACTATTACTGACACTAGTAAACGAAGACATTTAGGTACGCGCGTGAAAGGATTTAAACCAACCTGAAATGGGTTTTAGAAGCCGGCAAAAACTCTACCTTCTCCTGTAGGTTAGTTTAATGAGTGCCCTTTAATAGTCGTAAAAACCAAAGCACGGAGGTTCAAGTCGACCTAACCAAGACCCTATCCTTACGAAGTAGTAGCATCGGTGTAGGGTAATAAAACAAAACCCACAAGGGGGAAAGAACCCACCAAGTTTCAGCCAATCAAAGTAGTGATATCAGAGCCAAAAAGGCTGCCACCAAGTTGCTACATTATAGTTGCCAAGCTAATCCCGCCGCGTATTAGATCAAAGGTTAAATCAAAAACCTGACCATTGCTACTGTCGGTAGCAATGGTCAAGTTTTTTGACGTATGAGGTAATAGTCGGTGGGATTAGCTTGGCAACTAATGTAGCAACTTGGTGGCAGCCTTTTTGGCTCTGATATCACTACTTTGATTGGCTGAAACTTGGTGGGCTAACTAATGTAGCAACTTGGTGGCAGCCAATTTGGCTCTCATTACTACTTTGATTGGCTGAAACTTAGTGGGTTCTTTCACCCTTGTGGGTTTTGTTTTAGATATCACTTCTTTTGTAATTTTTTTTGGCTTCATCTTATTTTAGCCACTGCCCAGTTATCTACTATCTGGCCAAGTTAGTCGAAAAATATTGAATACGAAGGGAGATATTGATTTTTTTCCCGTTTTGCTGCAGTAAGTATTTCAATCATATAAATTAAAGCGTTTGCTGATTTACATGCAACCATCAACAATAAGTAGCACGGGCCGCGGACATATTAATAGCTTAGTGGCCCAAAGCCACGCACCTTACTACAAACAAGTATTGAAGTAGCGCGTCCATTTTATGCTAAATTTTCATAATGACTTACGCAAGCGATGTCTGTAAATTTTACTGAAATGTCTGCAAAAATTAGCGTTTAAAAATATCCGCTGGTTGTGCCCTACCTTTACCAAATGTTTTCCTATCCTCAAGATGGAGGGGGGGGGGGGGCGGAGAGCACGCCAGGCTAGGCCTAAACTATGACAGGAAATTAAGCCTACTCAGTGAATTTTTAAGCTATAATATAATTTTATAAGGAATAAACTTTCAGACAGCAAATCAGTTTCTGTATAGATCTGAGGATCGGTTCTGATACTGATCAGAGAGAAGGGCAGCATTCGATTTTTTTTTCGTTCCACACGCTATGGCTGTTTGCTGTGACGTGCATATCACGTGACTGGGCTAGTCCAATCAGACGGCCAAACAGCCATTGTTTTCGTTCGTCATTGGCTAACTCATGATGACGTCACGGCAAACAGTCACTGCGCATGGTTTAAATACCATTTAAAAGAAAGTGATGATCATCTTATTCGTCAAACCCTAAAGCGCACTGAAATCAGTTACAATTTATTACTCCTACTGCCCATGGAATCGACTTTATACACTCCTGACGTAACCTACACACTCTTTTGAGTTCAGAATTAGCTTCCTCAGAATTAAAATTTGACCCGATGCCCAGTGTGTTTTTTTTTTACAACCTTTCAATTACTAAGCGTTCGTAAAATTATTATTCCCAAATTCTTTAGTTATAGGATACATCGATGCCAATAAAAAGCCAGTTTGCTAGCTATAAAAAAAATATTTAAAAAATAAATTGTTTATTCATGATGCTGAAATTTACAGCAACGCCTTTTTCCGCTTCAGTTTAAATATCTGCTTACCGTTTTCCACGCTGCATCATAGCATGTAATAATATTACAGCCTCCATCTTTTTTTAAAAGTATACATATTTATTTTTTCTTTTCTTTCTCGATTCATCGCATCGGTAGCTCTACATCGTAAATTCGTCATTCATTTGAGTTGAAATGGATTTTTAAAAAACTTAATCCGTTCAAGGTTGCCATTTAAAATGACCTGGGAATTTTTTTTTACCAAAAACCCCGCCCTCCAGGGTTTGTGTAGTCGGTCAAGCATAAATTAAGCCGCAAAACGAGGTTTCGGGCCGACCAAGAGACGGATCACCCCAAACCAACCGTTTATCACTCAATCAGTTCTGGTGAAGGAACAAGAAATCCCAGTCAGCAGGACGCCTCCTTTGTTTTTTAATAGAATCACAAACGAGCACTTTTATGTAGGGTGTTTGTTCCCTCTTGTTGCAGACTGGATCAAGATCTTTGCTTTGGATCCGACACTCAAAATGTGTACAGCGTAAACCGTGTTAAATCGTTAAAGAAAGGAAATTAGGTGTCAATATTAGCAGAAGCAAACTAGAAACCTAAGGGGGAGCACGTTTCCGTAACTTCCACTCCGTTGCAAAGTAAGGATGATGATGATAATGATGATAAGGGCTTCCCTTTTGAAACAGAGTGTATGCCCACCCCTCCACTGCAAACCAACCAAAACAACCACAACCCACACCCCTAATCCTTACAGTGGTACAGGAATCTGTTCGCTGAGGTCGCCACCTGTACGAGACGGTTAGAGGTGTGCGCCACACCGCCAAGGCTACTTCTAGAGCCTTTGCGTTTAAACATAGAAAATATCAAGACAATGTCAAAGAAATATTAGAACAAATCAATAAACAGCCGATCTTCAGTTATTCTAGCCAAGAATCAAACAGCGAATCCGCCTGGCAATCGCCTGCATCGCATGGTAAGTTTCAGTTCGATTGTACTGTACGTATCTCGGCGTTAGCACAGCTTACGTACTAAAATGTGCGCTTACAAAGATTAGCCATACGCGCCCAGCTTGGAATGACAAGTAGGTGGAGCAATAATGACGTAAAACTTCACGTTGCATTACGAGTCCTGGAATTGAACCCGGGTCTCGGGATTCGACCTCCAATGCACTACGCCACTATGCTAACTCTGCACTACCAAGATTGTTGCTAACCTACCGTATGAATATTGACAGCAGTTTCGTTTCTGTAATTTTGTTGTAGCCTAGTGGATGTTTGACTGGGGTTGGAGGTGTGGAATACAATAACCCTCAGGGAGGGAGGTTGGGGCATTATTTTTCAAGGGTTCGTACACCAGAGAGGAAACCATTTTCAAGGCCGTTCTACCAACCAAATTGTTAAAAATTACTTTTAAAAATTCAATCTTTTTGCTAGTCTATACTCTATAATTCAATAAACATTCATTTAACAGTTATTTGTTTTGCCCCATTCGCGGGACAAGTTGCCTTTCCAATACCGCACTTACACGTGAATATACGAACGAAGGCACATCATATCGTTAACAGAAGATAAGCACTATGCTGACTAACTGTTTTTTTAATTTTTTTATGAATTCAAGCATAAATTGACTGTATTTGATCAAACATAGTACGCTAACAAAATTCAAGACCATTTCAAGGCTCTTACAAAAAAAAATGCCAATTTTCGAGGTTTTTCACGCCTTGAATTTTTGGTTTCGAAATTTAAGGCTTTTCAAGGAATTCAAGGCCGTGTACGAACCCTGTTTTTCTCTTCGTTACCTAACGTCGGCGGAATGACAAAGGACTTTCCGAACGAACGTTTAGTTGAACATTTTCTCGTTATCCCTAAATAATAAATATACTATATGCAACCCTGTTTCAGTATCTGCACGTTTTTTTTTACACGTAGGTTTCGACCTTGCTTATTTTCTTGTAAATTCTGCCTGACTGGACAACGAAAGCGAAGCAAAGAAAAATGGAACAACAGCAATCCGACAGAGCACGAAAGCTAAATAACAGAATGCAACCAACGTTAAAAAAAAAAAAAACCATTCATTTTACCGGTACTAATTGAGTCCACTTGGCTTTCCGTCCTGTCATTCCCGCAGTAAAAATTAAAATTATTATTGTGTTGATAGCGCCTGATTAAATTTTATATTTTAAGAGTCAAACCCCCTCTTCCCCCCCCCCCCCAAAAAAAAAAAAAACCTACGCCAAGCCAAATTTTATTAATTAAACTTTACGAGCACAAAAACAGGGCACAGAACGCATATGGAAAATTTGAAATGACTCGAGCAATGTATTCAAGAGTTACCATGAAGACAGACAGACGGACAAACTATCTGAGAAGCTCTTTTCTTTGCTTCGCACCGCGCGACACTAAACAAAACCTCAGTTTCTCTGGGGTCGTTCCTAGTTCAGTTACTTACGTACAAAGGATGCCTTTCTGTACGGTGTACAGAGGCCAATCTGAAAACTTCCCCATACAGGCAGCACATCTTTTGTCCACACAACCGACACATCATCGAGAACAATAAAACTACTGAACAAATAATTCAATATGCAGAACGCCAGCTCATTCGGTTGTAATGTAACCGGTTTGAATGCAAGAACAAGGAATCATGATTAATTCAAGCAATCTTAATCACCGCCGGTCATTGGAGTCAGTGCCATGAGAGACGCACTATTGAAGTCCACTCATATCTGAATCAATTTTACTCTTATCGGGTTGTATTAATTAGAATAATAAACAAGCTGGCTTCCTTCCAATCTCTCTTTCATGGAACTGAGTAGATTGTATAGCAACAGACCGTGACAAACTTTGATTTATTATTACTGTGCTAGACGACTTTATTGTGAACAGGGTGCTGGACAGCCGCCTAGGGCGTCAAAATTTGAGGGGCACTGGTCGTTTCGTTATTATTGTTGTTATTGTAGAAACTTGCATGAAGTGTAATACAGTTTTATATTACAAAAAAATGTAAATTTAGGTCCCGAGCCTAAAATAGCGCTTTCATAAGCGTTAATAACAGCGTGGGAGAGCTCCCACCCAAATAGTGAAATAATTTCCCTGAGTTTTCCAAGTGTTCCAGAGTAACTGAGGTCAAATTCCAGTCAATTTACCGTAATTTTAGGAAGGACAATTTTGACACATCTTTAGCGTTTTACTTGTTCAATACAAAAGTGTAAGGACAACATTTTTTACCGCAGTGTCTTAACATAATGTGTTTAATGCACTTCTGCCTACGCCTAAATGCGTGGCTTTGTGTTTTTCCCTGAGTTTACCAGGTTTTTCGTGAAAAATCACAGAATTCCCTGAGTTTCAAACGCGGTTTAAATTCCTTGACTTATCCAGGTTCTCCAGGCACAGGTGGGAACCCTGTATTATGTTTTCCCCTCCTCTAGTCAGTTCATTATGAGTACTACTAACTTTGTGAAGCGTTAGTATATTTGGGGTCCCCAAATTTTTCCAACTGAGGGCCATATCGCACAATTGTTTCCTTTTGGGGGGGGGCCTGATTTTTCCTAGTGTAGTCTCAGTTAAATGCGTGGGCCTGATTCTCACTTGCTGATCGAACAACAAAAAGAATTACTGAAAACAGGACGAAATAGCCAATAAACGGCGAGCCGGACAAGAGTGCTTTTCGGACAGCATTCTGGCCCCGGGCTGTAGTTTCGGGAGCCCCGGTACAGTACAATATAGTATAGTATAGTATAGTATAGTATAGTATAGTATAGTATAGTATAGTATAGTTTAGTATAGTATAGTGTATAGCATACTACTAGAGTATATAGACCAGTGACACGACGTAGTATTATTGTATATAACTCTATGCTGGAGCCTTAATAGGTTAAGTGCAAGGGGCACTGCAGAGAGAAACAGAAGGGCGTCATACTGACGCCGATGCTGTGAAGAGTGATTTCTTAGACCTAAAATGCTCGATTTTTGTTGTTGGAGAAAACAACGTTATTTTAAGCCTAAGAAATCCGCTCTTCCGTTGTTTTTTCCTCCATTTTTATGTAGTGCACCTTGTAGTTATGCCCTCCAAAACCCATACTGGTGCTAATCAGGTGCCAATATGGCGGCAAATGTCACTGCTCTATAGTATGGTATGTACAGTGTTTTGCGATAGTTTACAGAAACAGGTTTCATTTAACCAATGGGTTTGATTTAACCAATGTTTTTGTCTCTTTACAGATTTTCGAATTTGGTTATTAATTGAAGAGATTTACCCATAAATTGAAATCAAATTAAAGGATTACAACGCTTCGACTTTCAGATCTAAGTCGTTTTCAAGCGGGAAAAAATACTATCATGGTTGTTGTTGTTTGTTTGTAGGGAGCACGAACCCCAAACTGGGCTATAATTTGCCCACGATATCATGGTGAACATAATCACATCAAGTTTATCCATAACAATTCATGCAGTTCAAAAGAAAAGCACACGTTACTGCCTTGCAGTCCTAATGAAGACTTCATTACGACAAAACCACGAAAAAGCAAGACAACACATTTCAACAGGAAGTGCCACCTGTACTAACAACTCACCCCAGCAACTCCAGATCAAATATAAGTGAAGCAAAGTTGAAAGGTAATTTGTATTATGGGTCCGTCTATTATTATACGCGAAAATTGTGTGATGTTAGCTGTTTTGCCCATAAAAACACAAGACCCATACCGGTAATACAAATTAGTTTCCAACTTTTCTTCACTCACTTGATCTGAAATTTTTTAATTCCTGGGGAGAGTTGTTCTGCATGACAGGCAGCGTTTTTTTTTTGTTTTTTTTTGTAATGAAGTCTTACGTTATTACGACTGTAAAAACAGTGATGTCGTGCTTTCTTTTAAATTTTGTCTACAGTTGTTTGTCGTGCCTAGGTTTTGATGTGATTGTTTTCACCATCATTTTTTACCGTTTGCCCCCACTTGATAACGACTGAGATCAGAAAGTCGAAACTACTAATCTTTAACTTGGTTGGTTGCACTTCAAGGCTAACTCTCTTTCAACTGCTACTGAATGTGCCGTTAGTGTTTTATTATTCTAATCCTAATCTCTTCTACATTGGATCAGTTTCACAGTCCTGGACTAGAACCACGTACTTTACGCCAGTTTACCAAAGATTTCTCTTTCAGGTTTCACCATAAATCTCTATTTTCGGGGGAAAAAAAACTAAATCACAAGGTAAATGCGGCAAGGTTAATGAAGCAAAGAGTCTGTGTTAAAGACTAGCCTTGTAATAATGCAGTATACTAATCAGATAAAGAAAGAAAAGTCCTGACTGGGACTTGAACCTATAGGACACTTCGCATACTACGCAGGACGCTTTAACCACTGCGCTACTGGGGCGGATCCTGGCAACAGGCTCCAGCCACGATTAGTTGCAGTTCAACCTTTCTCAGGGTGACCTGTGGTTGCTAACGTGCACAGTGAGGGAAAGCAACTTGTTTCTTGTCCTCCACACTAGAAATAGTGTAAGCAATAAATAAAGAATAAATCACACGGTGTAACGGGCTAATGGTCTGTATTAAAACTTACAAAGCATGAAGTCTGCATCATTTTCAGTGTGCCACAAAACTAAGTTTAAACCCAACGAACACTAAAACAATAGTTAATTTGTCGTGCGACTATGTTGACGTCGTCAGTTTTTTTGTTCTGGGGCCGGCACGTGATTGTCAAACACGGCGCGAAATTCGTTCTTCATGAAACTCGTACCCTACCAGATGAAATTCTAGCCAAGACCCCTCACTTAACCTAACGTTCTGTAACAATAACAATGCGACAAAACCACAGATTAAACAGGACGGAAAGCCTAACGGGCTTAAGTCCAAAAAGCAACGTAAATAGGTTTGATCCGTATTTATTTAACCCTTATCGAAGACCATGTCAGTATGGCTTGGCAGTAGGATTTCGACCTACGGTTTCAAAGATCGTGGTTAATTTCCCACTCAGGCATCTGCCATATAAGTCCAAAAGGCAACGTAAATAGGTTTGCATCCGTATTTATTTAACAAAACAACAGAACATGTTCTGTCAAAATGTTGACGTCTGCTATAGTAGCCGCTCCGTTAATTTATGAGTAGCCTTCTAGTTTTTAATTACTGCTTATACCTTTAGATCTTCTGCGGCTTATTTAAACGTACAGCCTTTTAATTTCCTATAATCCTGGCTTCCTGTGTTTTTATATCGAGGATAACGAATAGTGAATTGATTAACTGGTGAAACGTAACTTTAAACAAGCAGAAAGTAAAAGTTGGAGCGAATTGCAGTTTTTCACTGCATGTTTTTTTGTACCCAGAAGCACAATAAAAATAGCCAGAGGCAAAAGAACCGCTATTTTGCTACTGTAAAACTTGATTACATCACCCGAGGTCATTTTGTCCGTGATGACAATCTAATGGGCGAGACTGCTTGCTTTCTCAAGGCAAACTCAAACATTTCCTTTTCAAGTGCAAAAAAAAAACTTGACTTCCTGTTACCAAGATGCGGAATCGTTCATTCGTAAATAAAACAAAAGGAAACAAGACAGTACGGGCTTCCTCCCAACTTCCTTCAAGCCCTCGCACAATACGACAAAAAAAATGACTGAAAAACTCAAAGGCCGACATGGACGCGACTGCGTGTTCGGAAAACTGACCCGTTGTACAAATAATACAGTCGATTAGTTTTCCTCTACAATACGTAATACGGTTGTCTTGACTTAAAGGGCTATACCTCCCAGCGCCATTTTTCTCGATCCTCCACATCAAGTACGTCCCCAAAGGTCTATTTACTTGCCGTTAGTCTTTCCCTAGGTGAAAGTCCTTTTTGAAATGTGGCGTCTAGGAGATTTTCTGTTGAATATTGGGGAACTTTATTTACGTTCTTCCAGAACGTATATGATGCTTTGCGCGCCTACAATGACCTTGAAGTTTCATCTGTGCGGGCGCAGTACTAATTTTAATAGTTTGCTAGTAATTACTATGAGATCAAAAATCTAAAAAGACTAACGCAGTAAAAATTAAAATTAATTATTCCAATAGACCGAAGCAAAATTACAAGACACTATTCTAGAAAATTATAAATTGTGATTTTAAAATACAAGAATGGTTCCGGTTTGTGACGACACAATGAATGCGTTCACGCTGGCTTGTCTATTAGGCACAATGCCAACTGAGATAGTAACTTGGTTTTTGGTGCGAGGAACGAAGCTACTGTTTCAGTTGACATTGACTATCGTAAATGCGCCGATGCGACCGACGCGTAGCTGTTATGCGGCATGCGGAAGGTTAAAGGCAGGCGGTGTGTTGCTTTAAAGGTACATTCCTCCCGGTTGGCTTTCCTGTATGGCACAGGTTTGCAAGATTACTACAAACGTTTGTAAATGTTGTATAGGTATTTATTTCTCTACTTTTACGCTCGTGAGAAACTGGATTGCTATACATTCACTCTACCTATGCAAATGTCGCTAAAAGCTATTTCTATAGCAGCATGCTCGAAATTAGTGAGAAGGTATGTCCTTTTAAGCATAGAATACATCGCTATGGCAGGGTTTGTGATATGTATCACCTATATCAGGCCTACATGTCATGAGAGGTATCACGATATACATATACCTTGATCTTTAACCCTCGGTGATATTTCATGGTATTTGTAGCCTATTTATATTTTTGTCTTTTTAAAAAAAAATAAAAGGTAAACCGTAAAATTATACCCGAGAGGTTTTATACTCCAAAGCCATCAGAATAAATTAGCTTCTTTCCTGTACAACGACTAGATCAGATCGTAATTCAGAAACTAGAGCAGAAAAAGAAAAACGCAAAATATGTGGGAATTTCCCTTACTGTCCAGCATTGTACACTTATTAATTTTAGGGAAAGATTGTTTTTTTTTTGTAAATTTAAATATAAACTTTTATTTTGTTACTCATAGACTGATAACCGTACTCCAGAAATCCACTCCAATGTGAGAGTGCAAATGTGAGTGCAAACATCTAACGTGTAAGGGTCAACAATTTCAGTACAGCCACAAAAGCGAATGTGAGTGTCCGAACATCTAGGCATTTCCGACTACAGACACACTTTGACCTTTGGACTGACCCTTAGCCCGATTTGGCCCTCTGGAATACGACTGTAACAGCCGTATTCCAGAAATCCTCGCAAGTATGAGTGTGAGAGGGCAAATGTGAGTGCAAACATTTTTAAGGTAAGGGTCAACAATTTTAGTACAACCACAAAAGAAAATGTGAGTACCCTAGTACCCTCACATCTGAGTGTATTTCTACAGACACGGTTTGACCTTTAGATTGACCCTTAGCCCGACTTGGCCCTTGAGTGGATTTCTGGAATACGGATGTTACAGCCGTATTCAAAAAATCCACTCAAGTGTGAGTGTGAGAGGCCAAATATGAGTGCAAAAATCTAAGATAAGGGTCAGTAATTTTAGTACAGCCACAAAAGCGAATGTGAGTGTATTTCTATAGATGCGTTTTGACCCTTGCACTCACCTTTAGCCCCACTCTGGATTTCTGGAATACGCCTGTAAGTCTGCATCACATTCAGACTATCAGCCGTATTCCAGAAATCCACTCCAGTGTGAGTGTGAGAGGCCAAATGTGAGTGCAAACATGTAAGGTAAGGGTCAACAATTTTAGTACAGCCACTAAAGCGAATGTGAGTGTCCGAACATTTGAGGGTATTTGACCCTTACACTAACTTTTAGCCCCCTCACACATGAGTGGATTCTGGAATGCGCCTGTATAACACAGCTTTCAGCTGTTGAGGTAAATTACTTTACTACGAAGAGAGAAATTTTTGCCCAGAGTAATCCGACATGATCTTTAAAATGCCGCACATTCGACACGTTATTCATTGTCATGTAGGTACCTAAAAGCCTGATATCGTGAAGTAGGCTACTAGAGAAAATTATTGATCTGTTTGGAGAGTACCATCCGTTTCTTTTAATATTGCTGCGTCCTTTTAGCGGAAAATTGGAATTTCGGTCTCAACAAATGGAAATTCCAAAGTCATGACCCAACAGTGCCCAACAGCTTACTCAACTTGGATCGACGCACCAACATGATCAACAATGTCAAGACATCGCAACTTAATTTAATTTTAATTTTAAGTAGATTTTATGTCACACGTTTCAACTAAACAACGTTGACGGAGTCGAACTTGCCGTAACGCACCAATCATGTCAACAACTGTGTACTGCATGTCCAAACAGGGGGCGAACTAACTATGGGATGGTTCCCCATTTAAAATTTATAACATTCCTTCCCATTCAACTAGCAAGAGGTGCTCTACCAAGGGATCGATTTGGGGCGTACCAATTATTTGAAATTTAAATCCAACTTAACCCCCATTCCCCAAATTTACAGAAAATGCATCAAGTCGCCCCGATTCAGGTAAGCTACAACAATTCGAAGGAACCGAACCACGGACTGACCGAGTTTTTCATCATTTGTTTACCGTCTAATTTAAAGACGGATGTAGAGATAAGAGACACAACTTCAACGCTACTGCTGCTAAGAAATGTTACTGGGGCAATGTGGCCTAATGGCTAGCACGACCGTCTCGGTGTGCCAGAGTTTCAGGTTCAAGTCTGGGCTCTCGGCCACCCCTGGCATTTTCGGGAAGAGAAGGGCATTGTGGTGTCTCGTGCTCATGTCAATTGTGGCATGTAAAAAAAAATCTAGGAATTTCCGATGGAATTTACCAAGCAAAATTGTCCCTCTCTCTCCTTCTGGAGCCATCGCTAACGTTAGGTGTGCGTCTAATACTGATATCACACGGAATAATGTTTACGTGCCATGCCCACGGATATCACATGGAATAATGTTTGCGTGCCATGCCCACGGATTTCACACAGAATAATGTTTGCGTGCCATGCCCACGGATTTCACACGGAATAATGTTTGCGTGCCATACCCACGGATTTCACACGGAATAATGTTTGCGAGCCATGCCCACGGATTTCACACGGAATAATGTTTGCGTGCCATGCCCACGGATTTCACACGGAACAATGTTTGCGTGTCGCGGCGTCCCATGCCCCACGCAAGCGAGCCACAACGGCCGCTACGCAACAAGCGTCCAGCCCGGGCTGGCGCTGCTCGGCACGCTTTAATCATTCCGTTTGAAATCCGAACGCGCACCATGTGCCGCGCTGCTGGAAATGGTAACAAATCTTCATTGTAGTTAAAAATGTACCGCCACCAGTTGTAGCGAAAAAACAAAGGAGGCCGGGTAATTAAACCGTCTGAAATCAAGTCGCACTGGACCACCAGAATCTGCTAAAGGGGGCTGGCCGCGTCTGGCCGCGGCCTGCCCTAGCCCGAGACGAGTTATTCCGTGTGAAACCACTATAATAACAACAACAGCAGCAGCTAAGACAATGTTGTGACTCCACAGGGGAAACAATCCTCGCACCAATATAAAAACAGCCATACAAAAAAAAAGTCGATGATCGTTATCGTTTGTTTAACCTACTACCCCTTTCCTCCATCCCTTCTTCCACCTCACCGATTCACCCACGTCTGTCGAACAGATTTAAAAAACCTCCGAGCCAAAACATCGCCAAAACGAGTAGCGAACGAAAGACGAGACGTCTCAAGTGGATAAAAGCAAAAGCCCAATAAACGCAAACAAGACAAAGCGCCTGTTGAACTACTTTCAGATGGTTCGCTTGAATAAAGCGCTCATCGTGACTAAGTGTTGAAGCATCAGACTCCCAACGCCCATCCACCGCATCCCACCAGAATGGCGAAGAAAGTTTCTCTTTCAGCTGTTCGCTGCAGAGGATGATAAACGTGAAGATGGATCATTTTTTTATCAAGCTGTTACCTGTTTCAGTTGTGACGCTGTGGCATCCCACTCCCCCTAAATAATATTTTCCCTTGCCCGTCTTAGTTCTCCGTTTTAGAAAATTTAAAGCGCTCATTTCTACCCAGATGGAGAAACGAGGTAGCCGACAAGACGTTTAAGGAGAGCGAAACATTTCTCGAGTGCATACTTTCATTGTAAATTCTAATGAAAAAAATAAAATAAATATACTCTCGCATCAGGACTTTCAAGTGAATTTGTCCGAAATGCTGGAACAGAACTCATTTCGCCCACCTCTTGTATGGAAAGGAAAATAAATTGCACGAAAAAATGAAAATCCAAGAAGGTTTACATTCAAAGCCGGGCACTTCAGTTGCGGGGGGGAAGAGGTGACGAGAAATCTACTACAATCGTAGTGGTTTACTGCCGCTTTAAGGACTGATTAGATTATGAAGCTTAATACAAAACAATAAGTAACCGGTCGTTATTTATGGAAGGGCAGAGGAAATGAAAATGTTACCACCAAGTTTACTAGCCCCCCCCCCCCCCCGGGAAGCCCTGAAAAAAATCTTGACACCTCCCCAACTCAGGTCCAATAAAGTGACCCCCTCCCCCCAAAAATGCGTTTTTTTGTATGCCTATTGGGGCTGTCTCCACATGATTGCCCGTACCCAAATTAAGTCAGTAGGACTTCGCACCGACAAGTTATCACTAGTTTTTACTAAGGCGGAGTTTCATACAATAAGTATGATGAACGCACGGTTTGCTTGTAAGCCCACATCCGTGACATAGTACGGATTTGAAAGACAGAAGAAGCCAAGAAACCAGTTAGGCAAGTCTTTCCTAGAAAGTTAGTGCGAAAAACAATACTTGTAGTACTGGTGCTGATGGCTTCAAAACCTTGTAAACACTCACATCATGGGGTGGGGGGGGGGAGGGGTCTGGGGTGTTAGTTCCCCAGAAGCTGAGGCGTTTTTAGAAATTGTGACTGCTGAAAGTTCCATTTTTGAGGCCCAAAAATGACTTCCGTCTAGTTTGCTCAGCGTTTTTTTTTTTGTGAACCCCTTCCCCCTCTTGATCACACCTTTAAAGTGTATAACCCCTCCCTCGAGAGGCTACAAGATCAACCCTCGCCCCCCTCCCCTTCCGACATGATAAATAACGACCGATCCCTAATATTAAAAAACTCGTTCGAAGCATGTGCATTTAAAGGCACTTGTTTGCTGGTGTGGAACACTCTACCGAAGCAGAATGGAATATGGAGCAAGGCCAACCGGGACAAAGAGCTCCAGGAGTCCCGGGCAGTAGGGCCAATCCGACACTGGTGATGTACAGGAATGTGACGCGAGTGATGTGAGGTGCAGGAACGTGACATGGTAAGGCCAGTGAATCCACTCAAAAAGAATACAGATCATTACTTCTCATTGTACCCTCGTGCACTTTTCTAAATTCATTGTTATTTTCTGCCTGTGGCCCTGTCTGAACACATAACGAGTGTTCAACACTGAATAAAAGCAACGAGTAATCCAGAAAAGGATACATACATAATGCTATTTATTCATTTTATCAGGTGCTATTTATGCATTTTACTGTGCAGGGTGTCCATAAATTATTGCCTATTTATAAATGTCTACAAAAAAAGAAAAAAAAAACAGTGAAAGTAATCATACTGCGGTTTCTTCTATCGGGAAGTACAACTCAAAACGTTTTACTAACAAAAATTAAAAGGACATACCTTTGACTATATTCGAGCATCCTGCGCGAAATAGCTTTTGTAATACCGGTTCTTATGAGAGAAAAAATAGGAAAATGAATGCCTTTACAACATTTACAAGCGTCTGAAGTAATGTTACAAAACTGAGCCTACAGGAAAGCTCCCTAAACACTAATCCACTATCAACGTGCACTCGAGTTGTTGTACACATTATACTTAGCGGTTTTCAATTTCGCGTGAGATATTGTG
Organism: Lithobius niger; assembly: GCA_023313725.1. NCBI lineage: Eukaryota > Metazoa > Arthropoda > Chilopoda > Lithobiomorpha > Lithobiidae > Lithobius > Lithobius niger. The sequence goes on from JAHWFP010192826.1 coordinate 38,081, forward strand.
AAGCTGATTTCAAGCATTAGGAGCTTCACAAAATGGATAGCCGCGAAGTTTCTAAGTCTGTTACCGCAACATGTTTTTAGGGAGGGCGGGTGTAACGGACCAAGTGCGTAAAACTAAGTGACGTACTGAATGATGCTATGTGTAATTACGGATGCTATTGTCCCGTAACCTGTAAATGATTTTAACAACATTTACCATGTAATTGAAAATTGGTTTGATATTTTGTGTACAAGAACTGGCGCACACGTGGATAGAGTATTAGTGTTACAGTACGCTAACTTTTTTTTCACTAAAACTTTTCGAGTTGTGGTTTCTGATGGATAAAACCACATTACGATTGCAATCTCATTGTTGTATTTTTAAGGACGTTTGAAAGTAAGGCAGTAATTTATGAAAACCCTGTACAGTATTCACTTTCTGGTTCAATGTTCGGCCGACAGAGGGTCAATCCGTGTTGATCCTGTGCTAAGTTGACCCCGTCCTTCCTTGTCGGTTGTGGTAAATTATCCTAAGAATTTTCTAGGAAAATTGTCCATCTCTGTCCAAATTGATATCCTTGTACTAAAAAAGGACGTCAAAACCTTTCCACATCAAGAAACTTACGCATACCTACGCAAGAAGATGAAATAATTAAGTCCAGCTATGAAAAACAAGCTTCATGACACTTCCCTGTGAACCTGAGAGATGCGAGCAAAACAGGGACGACTTTTTAGAGGTTGGTCTTAGAGCTAAGAGTATGCGAGATTTAAATCGCGCACCAACCTATACACACGTGGGACTTTAAAAAAAAAAGTTCCTCTAGGTGTAGCCTACGTCGGGTGTCAGGGGTTAATCCGAACACTCATTTTTTCCCCCCAGAGTCTATATACACTCTTAGAAAAATGGTAAGTTTTGAACACGTTGGGGGTGTTTTCAGGTTGTCACTACCACACCCTCCAAAAAGGAATTCTGAAACACCTAACTTACGAAACCTATGTTAAAAAAATTACTCACAGTGTTTTCGAGTAATGCGCGGAAACTCCTCTTTAGAGGGCGCTGTAGTGACAACCTGAAAACAACCCAAAGAACTCAAACTCACTATAGGCTATATTATAGGCTGTATCCTTTATCTGGAATATCATTAATCCTTATTGACTTGAAGTCAGCGTTGCTAGGAGCTCGTTATCCACTTCTTATCTGTTTTCTCCGATTGCTGTTGCCTTAACTCAGAAAGAAGGATTAGACCCTTAAAATTTTTTTTTTAATCTAGCGTGGTGATGAAACACACCTGAGATTTTGTTTTACGACAGGTTGTCGAATTTAGAATAAAATGGCTGTTGCAATGTGACTTACAATGGGTTGCCTTTCTCTTCAGGCTGCCAGCTACCAGCCAGCTACAGGTAAGCAAAACTGGCTGAGCTGCAGTGGTGTACCGGGCGCGGGGGGGGGGGGGGGAGGGGGGGGGGGGCACAGCACCCAAAAAAAAAACTCATTTTCAGTATTTTTAGTGCCTTTGGAACATTTAAAAAGCCAATTTAAAGAATTTTTCAATTGCAATAAATTGCAGCTTATTTGTGTACTGTGGTGAAATTTTACTTGTAACTTCGGATCCTGGGGGACGGGGGTGGACCGAATGCAGCACTGCTTAGCGTTGCTGCATTCATACAAGAAATCACCAGTCACTTGGTTCAGCTCGTAAGTAATGGTACACTTTTAACTAATTTATGGGCTTTATCTGTACCCGATAATCGGTTTCTCAAGTTAGACCAAACAAGCCCAAATGTTGAAAAAATCCACTCGGTTTTGATGCAGAGCTAGGTGGAGCACAATGAAGAGTCCCCAAAAAATCACAGAAGCCGTCTGACAGTTTCTTTGATTTTTAGTTCTTCTTGCTCATGAGTTGACACCATTTTGCTGGGCTGAAGCTTGGCTTGACACTAATTAAACATTGACTTGGGATAGAAAACTTCATGTTCTAGCTTGAATGCTATCAATCCAGCTAAAATCTCGGGATGATGTACCACTACCCACTCCTCTTCTGCATCTTCATCCTCCAATGTTAGGTTTTTTCCTTTGTTCGTGGGGTCCATAATGATGAAACTTGATAAAACCCCAAGAAACAGGGGTTTTTCCAAGTCCTGAACGGTAGGGAAGTCCTCTAGACTTGCACCGCTCCTAATAAAAATGAGTAGTCATGCTTCATGCTTCAGCCCGTAACAAATTTGGTGGTTTAAAGTGGGCGCTTCAGGAAGCGCATATAATTGAAACCGTCCAGGGGATGTCGAAAAGAAGCCGTAGAAGCGGCCGAAACAACAGGGGGGGGGGGGGGCCTTCCCAAACATTCACGACCCCAACAGCAAAAAAAAAATATTTCCGAGCCTCGACGTGGGATCTCTGGACGACCAATTTCTGGGGGTGTATTCTGGTTTGTCTATATGTCACTAATTCGAAGAAAGGCGTCATCAAGTGTCAATAACACACGAAAGTCCCGTGTGAAATAATGCTACACCGATTCCACCCTATCTATATCACCAAGCTGAAAGGGTGACCATACCGGGCTGGCATACACCAAGATGGGACGGACGAACACCTTGAAAGCCAAACTCTAGACCGAATTAAAACAGCGCTTCGCAAGAGCCAGGCGCTGAAAACCAAGACCTACAATTTTGTTAAAATGAATGGCAAGATTCAGATCTGTGGTTGTCTACATACCAAGATCCTTAATTTGATTTACGGAATTCAATGGCTGGTCATCGAGAAAAAAGCTCTCCGGGGATGTATTCCATGTACTAATATGTAGGAGGCAGCAACATTTAGTAGATGACAACGCAACGTGCCATTGACACTGAATCAATGTGGGGAACAAGATTCCTTAAGGTCATCTAACAATTTATGATGGAAATCCACAGTAACGTCTTCGGCTCGATTAAGTTTAAAAATAAGGCAAAAAGAAGGGGAGCCAAGACCGAACCCTGAGGGACTCTCCACTAATAAACAACAGTTGAGGACGAGTAAGAATTTTCAACCTGATCCATTTGGGTTCTACCCGTAAGGAATGCCTCAATCCAGGTGAACAAGGGGTCACCTATTCCGTAATAGGCCAGTTTAAACAACAGCTTACTGTGAACCACCCAGTCAAGGCCCGTTTAAAATCAAAATGCAAAACGTCCGATGGGGCACCATTACCAAGGGCGTCAATACAACAGTCCAGCGCTACCTACAGGTGTAAAGTGGCCGACCTACCTGGAAGGAAGCCAAACTCAGTTCCAAAATTCCATTCCAGAAACAAAAATTCAATATCGCCTCACGTAAGAAAATTTCCTTAAGTTTACAACTCAAGGATTTCGCCCAAATGCAATCGGGCCGTGTTTCGAGACAGGATAAAAATGATATACTAATAAAATCCCTAAAATAAAATCGCCAATTAGTTAATGTTTTTTAATATCAGTTGACAGATGTTTTTCTCCAGCTGACCGACGTTTTGGATTGGTTCAGTCACCCATTTTTTTAATTTCTGTCTGCATTTTTAGTGATCGGGCAAGCTACTGCGACGAGTGATGGAAGTGGGTCACTTTTTCCGACCCATGACCCACCTGACCCATGACCAACGACCCACTTGAACCACCAGATAAAGAAAAAAATGTGACCCACCGTCCGTGACCCATCCCACGCTACGAAAAATTAATACAGTATGCAATTTGGGTTTTCGTCCTTCTGGGGTCGGTTGGTGAATGGTATTGTCCCATGATCCACGATAAAAATACGACCCATTTGACCCATCGACCCTGGCTGGGGTTAGTTCCATATCTGACTGCGACTGTTTCTGATAACATTTGTAACGTTACCGTGACTGCAGCGTGGACCAAATTTTGGAATTTTTTCGAATTTTAATTACCACCATACGATATTTTTCAAGGAAATAAAGATTTTCAGCCGTATTCCAGAAATCCACGCAAGTTTGAGTGTGAGAGGGCAAATGTGAGTGCAAACATTTTTAAGGTAAGGGTCAGCATTTTAGCACAACCACAAAAGCTAATGTGAGTGTCCTGGCATCTGAGGGTATTTCTATAGATGCGTTTTGACCCTTACACTCACATTTAGCCCCACTCACACTTGAGTGGATTTTTGGAATACGCCTGTAAAAGTGGGAAATGATTCAGAAGATAACTGCAACAAATCAAACGCATTTTTTCCGTTCGTTTTGGATCGTATCGCCATTCAGGAATAGCCCCGACCAACCGTATGGTACTGTCACCGCAAATAATATTATCCTGTCTACAGGTGCTCGAGTACTTTACCGAGTAGGCTACTTGCTTTCTTGTGGCTACTCAAGCGCAACAAACATATGTTTTAGATGTTGAGCAGCCTACCTTTTTTCGTACAATTTTATGGCCTATTTCATGAATAAGGGGACACGATCTTTTCGAGGTTTTTTCGAAAATTGTATACATACGCGTCTGAAACGTGCTTCTCAACTTCCTTGGCTGTACGAAATTTGTATTAAAACATTTTTGTGCTGAACTGTTTTTAAAATGGAAACCCCGCATCCCCTCCTCCATTTCGAGTCCTGCAGGTCCCATTCTAAGCCAAGGCAATTACATCGCTAGTGATAAACAATTTCCTCTTACAATTCCATACCAAACACATGTCGTGTATGGAATACAACCGGAACTGGTATTTAGGCTGTTGGTGGGAGTAAATGCTGACCTTATCATATCATTTGTTCCTATTTAGGTAGGGCAGTGAGTCAAGATCACGTGAATTTTTCGTTTGGGACTTTGAAAACAATACAGTCATTTCTTTAAAGCCTTTTGCATGTGTTATAATTTAAAGAGAGATAACCCGTTCGTGAGGACTTCTGTTCCTGGGTAAAATAAAGACATTAGCAACATGGCAGGACTCATTATGCTAACGTATTATTATTATTTTTGTTTTCTTGTTTTGTATTAAACTGTTTGTTGGTACTTCAAGGTAGACAAGAGTGTTTTTTTTTTTAAAGCTAGAATTAGGCCCATAATTTGACAAGTTACGCTTATTGTACTAAGGATTATCAAACTTCCAGCGCCTTTCGAATTTTAGCGTCTAGGCGCAGTGGCACACGCAGATAAAGAGGGGGCAAAAGACTAACAGTAAAACTGAGCAATTGCAAGCCCTACGATTTTTGTTCTTCTGACATCAAAAGGACCATCTTTTCGCGTCTAAAACTAACGTTGGTTTGTATTAGAAGTAAACCAGAGAGGGAACTAAGATATGGGTCAAATGGGTCATAGGTTTATCGTGGGGCAAGACCATTCACCCGCCGACCCACCAACCGAGTAAGCCCTGTTATAGGTAAGAACTGAACTTTTTATTTATAACTTTTTATTTATTTATAATAGAAACCAAAGCAGAAAAAAAACAGTTACTGGTGCATTACGTTAAACTAGCTTAACACTAGGTTTGCATCTGTAGTTATTTTTAGCTTAACACTGTTAAGCACACGATTTTTTTTTATGTTTAAATTAATGAACTGTAGAACATATTTTTCTGCAGCAAGCTATTGTAACACTCTGTGGTGTTTATTTAGCAAATGTTTCTTTAAAAAATTGGACTGTTTGAAGTAACATATCATGCATTTGCATACTGTATTATTTGTTAATAGCGTGGGATGGGTCACGGACGGTGGGTAACATTTTGTCCTTTATTGGGTGGATCACAGTGGGTCGTGGACCAGTGCTCGAGTGGGTCAGGTGGGTCATTGGTCGGAAAAAGTGACCCACTTCCATCTCTGTTCTCAAAAACCCAAATTCGTTCTCCGACTAGTGTTTCCTTTCCTCCACCCCCCCCTCCAAAAGAGTGAAATTATTTGCATTGAAGCTGATCGGAAAAGTACGTATTCGTAATTTACTGCCATTAAGAAAAATTCTAAAATTCAGTTTCTTAAATGCATGAAAAATCACTGACATTGTTAGACTTTCGGACCCCGTTTTTTTTTTTTTTTTGCCCTCTTCAAACAAAATTCTTGAAAGCGTAATGCTAGGGAGGCATTATTTTTGGCTAATGCCATGCAGTCCACACGATGAAGAAACCGTTCAAATGCTTGAACGGGCATTCACGGACACAAGAGATTATGTTTTAGTGACGGTGTAGGCCTAATTCTTCCCAGGAAGATAGATTCCCTCAAAAAAGTTGGCTTCTATTTGCAAACCAAAACAAATACGAAAAAACCAAACGGAGAATGGGGAGCATATTTTTTTTCTTATCAAGGGTTATCACCGTTGCTATACCGGTTATCTGCAGGTGTTGTTATCTCTTTCGGTAGACCCTTATCGCCAATGCAATCATGGCTATAAAAAAAAAGTTGGCAGCTGTGCAAAGCGGAATACCGAACAGACTTGCATTGGAGAAGAGAAGCAGGTGTTTGTTCACCAGCCTATTTGAACTCGGTAAACTTAAAATAATTACGAATAAGATTGTTGCTGTGGATATAGGCAAATCGAACTGAACTACTCGCCGTGTGTGACGTGAAATTGAAGGTTGCAAACAGGACAAATCAAGGGTTGAGGCCAAGTTCACAGATTAAAGAGCACTTCCCCTACATCTGTGGCCAAGTTGAGACGACGCAAAAGTCAGGTTTTTTTCAGTGTTTTAACCCATTCATTTTAAAATTTCCCAAAGGATGTATACGTAGTGATTTTTGCCACATGCAAAAAGTATGTGTGTGGATCACTTTTCAACCAGTTTGTCTAAGGATAACAATTATTTCGAAAATCGTCGCAGAATTGAAATTATTGTGTTCCCTTGAAGATTGACTCTTGGTCATTTAAAATAAGCCTAATCCTTAAACTTTAAACCTTTGAAAAGGGTTGAGGTACAGCATTTTTCCTTTTCCATACACTTACTGCTGCATTTGCTATGAAAGCTGCATATATCCTAGAGAGAGTGACAAAAAAAAAGTTTCAAGATTTTAAGGCCGGTTTTCTGCAAAGCTAATAGCTTGAAACGGAGGGGACAAGGTCATTCTCTTGTAACGCACCTGGAATGGGTGGCGGTATTTGGGGGGTGGGGGGGGGGGGCTACGCAGTAAGAAGAAGCAGAGCTGTAACCCGGGAAATTCTTGCCCGTGGGAGAGTCCCGTATCATCCGGACACCCTGATACCGAGGGCTTTAAGGAGCAACAATGGTTGACCTAAAAATAAATCTAGGGTTTACCCGAAAAATCCCAACATGAAAAAAATCTGCGGCCAACCAACCCGTAAAAAATCCACAATAAAACCCACTATAGTGGATTCACGTCACCTGTTTTTAACTATTGTTAACCATCTGTATTAAAAAATCCTCCAGCCTGTGGCTAGATCCTACACAACAAGCAACGGTTAAAATACTTATATTAAAGGCTAATATTACCTTGTAATAAATTACTAACTTTGGATTTTGACAACGCCATTCAAAGGTACTAGCTTATATTTTGGTCTAATTGTGTAGTCTTAGATTTGCTACAATGCATCAAACATATGAAAATGTTTCCAACGCATTAAGTTTTCTTGTAATTTTCTGTTTTCTGTTTTTTTTTGTTGTTGTTTTTTTTTAGTGTACGAGACGTTTGCAACATTAACTCAAACCTACGAAAATGTCGAAACTGTTACAGGTATTCCCTGGTTCACGTGGGTGCTGGGTCAAGCCTACATCAACATACCTACGGCAATATTTGCTTGTATTAAATTGTTTAACACTTAAATAAATTCTTTAAATATTGGGATGTTTTTTTTTTTCTTTTTGCTCCAAACGTAATTTTGAATGAGACTTTTTGCATTTAAACGTAGTGGTCGTCGAACAAGGATTTCTGAATTGAAGCAAAAATGGCATGAATCTTTTAAACCATCCATTTTCGTTATTTGAAAATACTTGGTCAAAGTTGGTGCAGGTCAGGTGGGTCGTAGGGAGGGTCAGCATTCGACTGGCAAGATGCCTTAAGGTCAAGCACGACAATAGATCACGTTCAGATGTCTCGGATTCGAACCTGACCTCAGAACGCTCCAGGTATTTCGGGAGTGAAGGCCTTCGCGATGCCTCGTGCTCATGCTGACTGTGGCATGTAAAAGACCCAACGAATTGCCCATTGGAATTACGTAAATTGTCACTTGCCACGGCTTCAGCTGGGAGCACGTCAACACCATAGACCGTATTCGAGTGGGTCTTAAATCGAAAAAACTGACTCACTTCTACCGCCGATTTCTAGAGCATTATGAAACCATAGTTACGAAATTTAACAGGTATATTAATCAGTAATCAACAATGATGACGAAAAAATTTCACTCGTAATCATGAGTCTGGACATTCATGATTGGGGGGTTTCGACTCAACACCAGCACACATAATGACGTTTGCATTTTTTCGCCATGATTGCTGCTCACTGCTCATCTTTAGTGGTTCACAATTTTAGCTCTAATGTGTTTCTCATTTGTTGGAAATGACCCCCCTACCCCTAAAAAGAAAATCGGTGTTCTACTTCGATTGTGCATTATTACAACGCAGATAATACTAACGTGGATCACCAAAACAAAAATCATAATCGAACCATAATTACTCACATTGTGGACATAAAAGCTCAGCTCATGCAGCACACACTGCAACGTATTTTTAAAAATAGTTGATAATTTTAACAAGTAAATTTATCACCTACTAGCATTCTATTACTGTCGTTGTTATAAATCTGTGTATATGTACGTTATGATTTAAAAAATAATAATAACAGAAGGTGTTCGTTTAGAGCTTTTCAACGGCCCAAGCGACAGATGTTAAGCGGAAGAACCCACCATCGTGTCGGTTGTTTTTTTTTTTTGCCATGTGAGGGAGGAAACCGGAGCCCCCGGAGGAAATCTTCGTACAACAGGCGGGAAACGACCGGAAAAAAACCAGAACATACCAGTACACTTCTCTTCACCGGGAAGTGTGATTGTATAGGCTAACCTTCCAATATGAAAACTGGCAATTTATGTTTTTGTTTTATTTTAAATAAAAAATAAAGTATTGAACTACATACACACCATAGACCGTGTTCAGTAAGTTAGACGAAATCGCAATCCAACCCTACTATAAAACATTAAATATAAAACACGAAAAAAAAATATATAACAATATTCCAACACAACAAATTCAGAAGCCATTTGTCGCTCGAGGCGTTGTTTCCAAACGGCTAAAAAATAACAAACACGTTGACAGTAACACCGGGTTTTTTTTTTTTTCAACTAGAGCAAAATAAACCCTTTACGCAAAAACAGTAGCCAATAAATCAGACATCACAACGTCGTTAAAACTTAAATGAGCAACAGGCGTTTGTTGTTCCTTCAGCTCAGCGGGGTGACTGAACGTGAAGAACTGTCTAAAAATACGACCTCGAGGATTAGATCGTCTTTGAATAGCACCCCCCTCCACCCCGCCTCCCTCGCTCCCTTTCTTTAGAAAGTTCCCTCCCACGGAGGAAATCTCCACAAACTTCGACCGAGATGTTTTGTCGAGGCGAGGGGGTTGCCCCATGCGGCGTGGAGCCACCGCGATCGCTGTTGTTGAATTCTACTTACCATGGTTGTTGTCTTCTGCTCTAGTTCTCGGGATTCCAATACAAAACAGGACACAAAAAGTTACGCACGAAAGCGGAATTTTATCTACGAATCCATTCCGCGTTTTGTTATTTTCTCCGCGGTTTCACTCAGTTCAAAGCCTAGCCGGGATCCGTGGCTACTCTGCTTCGACACTGTCACACAAATCCAACCCCCGACAAGATCAGGTAAAAACTCCTCGTGCCTCGGTGGGACGGGAGCAGCGCTTGCCGGCTTTAGCTTCGTTTAGTTGGGCTAGTCTACTCAACCCGGCCTCCCCCAAGCACATGAATCAACATTTCCGGATGTGACGCGCTGTTGACCTCACCCTGCTGCGTTGCTGCTGCTGCTGCTTCTCACTTAAGCGTGACGTCATGTCCTCTCATGAGGAACTCCCTTCCGCCCGAGGCTATAATAAACGAACGTGCCACCGTTAGAGCAGACGACAGCCCGCTCGCGTGAATCAAAGCTTTGAGACCAGGACGTTTTACCGCGTTTTTTAACGGCGTGTTTGTAGAGAAAGAAAAAAGGCGGGAAACGTAACGCTGGCGTGGAGGGGAGAGGCGTGTTTATCGCTGCGAACGACGCTATATTATTTAACGCCAGGACCTACGCAAAACTCGAGAAACGGTGGCTTTTACCTTCGCTAATCCGCATTACTTGTCTACGATCCATGTTTTTTTCCCCCTGCAATTATGTGGGCTACGGTTCAGAAACCTGGACGGGTACCTAAATCATTGGAACGAAGGTGTGTGCAGTGGCGGATTTAGGTGGGTGCAATGGCGCACCCCTCTTCAGCAATAAAAATAAATTTCAACAAATGTTTTCATGCTATGAATGGACAAAAAAAAATTGCCCAACATATTTTTGTGTGAACCTTCAAAATTGTTAGTTAAGTCACGGGGGCTCGTCACAAAATGGTTTTTTTTTAGGGCTGCCGGCCTACTCGTATTTTATGACGAGCCGCTGTGATTTAAGTTGCTTACCATGAATGACGAAAAAGGAAGCAGTGATGAAGAAAGTTTTTCACCTCTTTCCTGAGGTGGGGAGTGAGGGCGCACTTTCTATTCCGTATGGGGCTTCCTCCGGAGAACTCTTCAAAAAGTAAATTTTACGGAGCTAGGGGTGGGCGCCCCCCCATATTTTTCATGCCCCCCCCCCCCTGCCGCAACACTCATGCCATCACCAGAAGAAAAAAAACGTTTAAAAAATTTGCAGGCTAAACTTGACATCAAATGAATAAACTGACCTTTTATTTATTTTTTATTCATTTAAATTTATTTATTTATTTTTGTAGCAACTTTGCAATAATTTATTGTGTGTGTTTATGAGGCGTATTTAACTAAAAAAATTGGACTTCATTGAAGCTTACGTTACGTTTAAGCTGAATATACGGAATAGAAGTGCCTAATGCGGCTGCCTTGAAAAAAGTCCCTGGCCCACTATATTTCCAGGTGTGCCCTCTGCCGGTCTCCCAAACAATTCATCCTAACGTCGTCACTGGCAAACAGGTATTGAAGGAAATTAAAACGGCATAAAACCAGCTGCTGATAAAAGAGCGTAACTAATATCTGATAGGTAGTAATCAGATTTCATTGTGCCGGAGTCGGTGTGTGGTAGTTAGTCCCCATGTGGTAGTTAGTTGGTTGGTGGCTGCGAACGAATATTTTGACAACAGCGGTTGCCTTATGGCCCAGACTTGTCTACAAACATGACTACCAAGAGCCAGAAAAAGCAGTTAAAAAAGGATACAATGTAAACGTTCAGGGACTCTTCCTACTACTGTGCTGGGGAAGCTTTCAGTGCTTCTCCAGACCCCTAGCTAGCGTCGGACTGACATGCAGCAGCAACACCCCCCCCCTCCCCGTTCAGTAAATACTAGATCTGCCACTGGGTGTGTGTACTGGCCATGTTGGAATTTCAGATGATTTCTAGCTTCCAGCTGCGAGAATGCAAAGGCGAGTCGTTACGTAAACGCATCCCCGGCGCCTTGTTGAAATTCTAGCAGCGAAAATGCATAGGCAAGTTGTTGTGTAAACGCACCTTAACCCGTGTGAGCGAACACACCAAGCTCGCCGAGGTAGGCTAGTGAGTGTAACTGGGGAGATACAGGGATAAGCACTGCAGAAGACTCGACTACCTACCAATCAGGCAAGAGGCAGAAAAAGAGACGGGAGCGTTGCATTTATCTGCATCAATTTATTGTGTGACGCGGCCGAGTTTATGTTGAGTTTAGATGCTTGGTGCTGTAATTGGCCGAGCAAGTGAAGCGAGCGAGTTTGAATACTCGACTGAATTTGGATTTAATGTATGTATGTTTGGGACGCGATGATGTTCGCAAATAGGTTCTGATTTGGTTGCAATTCATGACAAGAATTCATGACAAGAAGCTTTGGTGCGTGAAATTCAAGAATTCAAAGTTAAAATTCCTACATGGAATATGTGTGGAGAAATTCCGGGTTTCTGTTGGATGGCAAGAGCCGATTTTTTGGCAGCGCTGGTTAGTGGATCCGATTTATAAGGCTAGTGGCCTTGAGCACTACATGAACAGTGCTTGCTTCATTGTTGGGTTCGTTGTATCGATGTTTGCTTGCAGGGTTTGCTTTGGTGTAAACTAATGTGTTATTGTGGTCTTCAGAATTGATTATTATATGTCTATACTCTGGTTAAAGAAAGATTGTTTACCTTATAAGGAAATCTCACTGTTCTAATAGAAATAAACGTGTTGTGGATTGCTCGCTTCTGTTCAAACCATCGTACGTTACAAAGTGAATCACCTTTAACTTGTAACGAATGATGGACCGTACAGAAGCGAGTAACCAATAATATATTTATTTCTATTAGAAACAGGAAAATGCCCATATAAGGAAGAGCTCCTTTCTTGAACCAGAGTATAGTTAGAAGTAGAAATGTTGGCGGGGCGCAGAGTGCAAGGGCTCTTCGTGCACCCATTCAACCCAAAAGCAATCAAAAGCTTGCCCGGCTATAATCCCTGACAGGAAAAGGTCAAACCGAAATTTAAAGGCATCAACAGATGGAACAAAGACAATAGATGCTGGAAGATCATTCCAGGGACGAACTGCGCATTCGGTGAAAAAACGGTGGTGAAAATTAGCATAATACAAACTTCCATGGAGACAGAGTTAACGACCTCTAGTGCGAGTGTGTCCAGAACAGAAAAGAACTAAAACACTGTCATCGAGGTGGTTGTTTAGAATCTGGTGAACCAGTATGATGGGGCAAGGTAGCCTGATGATTACCACGATTGTCTCGTGTGCCTGAAGTCTCTGGTTCGAACCTTCCGTAAGCCATCCCTGGCATTTTCGGGAAGAGAAGGGTGCCATGATGCCTTGTGCTCAGGTCGATTGTGGCGTAAAAAGAACTTAGGAACATCTGATTGGAGTTATCGAGAAAAATTGTTCCTTTCGCCTTCTGGCACCACAGTTTTAGCTGGGAGTGCGACAAATGAGATCACCGCAAAAGAACCGTTGGTCAATGGCGGTGTGGTTAAGGAAGCCGCTCTTGGTAAGGAAGATGTTTGAAGGAAGCACACCCTACCATTTCATGAGGCAACGCTGGCAGGATTCAAGTAGAGAGGCAATATTCAAATAACATGGTGGGTAATCTGCAAGCAGTATTCAAGTACTGGACAAAGAAAAGCATTAGAGAGGATAGAAAACTGGGAGACTTTTGGAATAGCATAGTCTACGTGAGCACAGAACTTGAGAGTGGAATCTACCAGGATTCTTAGACGGGAGGTCTTAGATTGAATGATTCTGTTAATGATTGTATAAACATGATGTGGATTAGTATGCCCAAAGTACACGATAACACATTTAAGAGGACGTTTTCAATAGCCCTGTCAAGAACAGCATCACTATCCTCTAGCATGATATATGTATGACAGCAGGAAGCTTAGCAAGGAAAATATTGAACAGAAGAGGGTCCAAAATGGTTCCCTGCGACACATCGGAAGTAATAGCGATCCACTCACTGGTGGAACTTCTAACAAAGACCCTCTGCCTTATAATTCTAGGAATAAGTTTCAAAAGACCTTGTGTAACGCTTCAACATTAGCTTGACAGCAAGTACGGAAACTTCGTGTTGTATACTTCAAATCTGCAGGTAGTACAACTGTTACCGGCCAGAATTTGGGCTAATCACGAACATCGAGCTAAAAGTCATGAAATTTGGTACACAGCTTATAAATCGAGCCAGCGATGGAATCCCTTGAGATACCCCCATAATAGGCCCCTATCCTATAATGCCCCTATAAGGCCCCTTTCTGACCCCCACCACACTCACCGAGGTTATTGATCAACAAATTCTTGTGTTATCGCGCTAAAACATGCATTGGTACATAACTCATTCTTAGCACTGCAAATGGAACTTGAATTTGTTGATCATCAGCCTCATGGATAGGACACAGGGAAGCACGAGGGGGGGGGGTGTATCTCGTGGGTTTCCGTGTGTAGTTCGATTTTTACTGCAACAATGCTTGTTTTTTGGACGTTCAGCAAGAATTTGTTGGTCATTGATACTTCATGGGGGTGCACAGGAGGGGGGTGCTGGGGATGGTGGTATTGCATGGAGATGCATGGCTGATTCAATTTCTGCTGCTAGGAATGATTGATGTACCACAATGCAGGCTTCCAGTACGATCAACAAGAATTTTTTGGGTATCAACCTCATGGACTGGGAATAGGCTGAAGCACTTAGAGACCTATCTCCAATAATTTGCTGGTCAAGCATCCGGAAGGGTGCACAGGGAAACGTAGGGGGTTCCTTTGGCGAATTTCGTAGGGGGTTCGATGGTTGGTTTGGTTTGTAATGCTAAGAATGACTTGTGTGCCAAATTTCATGCTTTTAGCTCGATCTGCAAGAATTTGTTGGTCAAAACCCAGCGAGAGGGGTCCGGGGGTGCTGGGGGCCCTTTGGTAGTATTTCATGGGGGGTTCCATAGCTTGTTTGATTTCTACTGCTAAGAAGAACTTGTGTGCTAAATTTCAAGCTTTTAGCTCGATTTGCAAAAATTGTTTGGTCAAACCTCCGTGAGGGGGCACCGGGGGGCGCTGGGGGCACCGGGGGGCGCTGGGGGCCCTTTGGTGGTACTTCATGGGGATTCCAAGGCTTGTTCGATTTGTACTGCTAAGAATGACTTGTGTATCAAATTTCATGCTTCTAGCACGGTTTGCAAGGATTTATTGATCGAGCCCCAGGGAGTGGGCACAGGGAGGCACTGGTGACCCTTGGGTGTATAACATGGGATTTCCATGGCAGTTTGGATTTATGCTGATAAGAATGACTTGTGTACCAAATTTCACGTTTTTAGCTTGATCTGCCAGAATTTGTTGCAATAGTCTCAGAGGGAGGGGGGCACAGGGGGTGTTGGGTGGGGGAATGCTGGCGCCCTTGGGGATATTTCATAGGGGATCCATGGCTGGATCGATTCGATTTGTACTGCTAAGAAAGAATTGTGTGCCAAATTTCATGATTTTAGCAGGATTTGAAAAATTTGTGTACCGTACTCCACTTAGTAATTTGTGCTCAGTGCTTTTCAATAATAAATGCTCTGCCGACGAGAATACTGCAGTCACGTGAAAATCGCGTTCAAAAGGCCCTGGTCGATGTTAATACGTACATTTTAAGCTATAGAAATTGAGAATCGGGTCATTGGTTCCATCTCTAGGTAAGAGCAAAGTTTCTAACCCATTTGGCTTACCGTCACATGATAGTTACATTAAAGTAGCATGCGGAAGCCCCTAGGCCTTGTCCATACCTACGTTTTAAGCTATAGAACTTGAAAATCGGCTCAGTGGTTCGATCTCCAGGTGAGGGCCAAGAGTCCCAACAACAACTACAACAACAACAACAAAATGGCCATGCTGAGGACGCCGAACGGTTTGATGGTTGTCATTAAAATGTGTAATGAAGTAAAATAGTTACGACACGACCCCAAATACCGAATTTCGTTGGTCTATGTCGAAACTATAGGAGTTCAAAGTTTGACGTTTAACATGGAAGTTTATGCTGAGGCTTACATAAGGACCGCTACCGTGGTCCTTGATTATTATTATGCCTTTTTTTTTTTATCTGATTATTCTAGTATCAAAACGCATAACAGATTCTCGGTGTCACCATTCCACACGTGAACAATTGTTGCTGTCACAAAAACGCAAATATTGATATATCATACACGGCGATGAAGTCCTCTCTCCAGCAAAACTAAAACTATTAATTTCTCCGTTTCTATTCAATATATTTCGGCCAAACTTAGCCAGATAGTAGATAGCAACTTTTCCAAACTTTACACCAACTTTTATGCAATTCCGTGCAAGAGTAAACGTAGGAAGCCACACGTAAATTTGAAAACTGTTCACTTGTTGTTGTTGTTGTTGTTCTGGTTCTCGTTATTCTTGGCTGACACGGGTTCAGAAAAAACTACTGCACCTCCATAAAATCTGAAACTTTATCTGAGCCAGAAATTTCCCTGGGCTTCAACCTTACAGGGACCCTTTTTCAATTGGTCAATCCATTCCGGAGTTACGGGACACTAAACGATCATATTGAATGTTTTACATTGTTTTAACCATTGTATTTACGGAACAATGCCACTCAGGAAACTGCAGATCCATTCTTCGTGCATGCAACAATCGACTGCATGCATAAACCTTTATAGCGCGACACCATAGCCGTAAAAAAGGTACACGGATCACAAACAAAAACGTCAAGTGTGCCGTAAAAAAAGGAGTTATATGATTGAATTTTCATTTTACTTGTTAAAATGTACACGGATAAAAATTGGTGATTTTTAATTGAAATAATCAAATGTACAATTCAGAAAATTACATCTGTTTAAGTGCTGTTGTGCTTTACCAATCATATGTTACGTAAAGCACAACAGCACTTAAACAGATGCAATTTTGTGAATTGTACATTTGATTATTTCAATTAAAAATCACCAATTTTTATCCGTGTACATTTTAACAAGTAAAATGAAACTTCAATCATATAACCCCTTTTTTGACGGCACACTTGACGTTTTTGTTTGTAATTATTTGTTTAATTTAGTTATTATTTCTTAGACCGTAAGAAATTAAAATTACATAATCTTTGCCCTATCAAATCTTTGCCTTATACATGCCTGTATTATTGCACCCAGCAGTTGAACAGAAAGCTATTTCAGATGAGTCAAAACAGGCAGAACGAAAATATTTGTTATAGTTAGTTCCAGCAATCAGCCTTCGTTCACAAGTAAAAGGTCATCAATACAACCAAGACAACCAAGACAACCAATACAATTAATACAACCAACCCTATAAATTCTTGATACAACCTATGACAACGTTTAGGGGCCATTCAAAAACCACGTGGTCGGCCAGGGGGGTGGGGTGGAGGGGAGGTCGGCTTTCGGCCACAAGTAACCACATGGGGGGAAGGGGGTTTCCAAGTTAACCACGTGGCTAATGCATTGAAGGGAAAGCCCTTATCTCCAATGGATTGGTGATTTACCGTACAAGAGTCTGCGCATAGCATCTCACTCAGCCTTACATTGTTCTTATATTGTTCCTACATCGACCTTAACGTCTCAGCCCCAGTCAACCGAACTGAATTTCCCACATAGTGGTGAAAATATAATATCAAACGATGAATCAAACAGCTGCGTTTCTTAAGAGCGAAAGTGGAGTATGGGGGGTAGTTTGTTGGATCCCTCATGTTGAACACTATAAATTCACCAAATTTGGTACGGCATATCACAAATTTTATATGAAATGGTACCGCATTTGCCGAAAACGCATTAAGGTGTAATTTTTTTTTAAGTACGTGGCGGGGGGGAGCCACGTGGTTATGAGCCACGTGGTTATTTTGGGGGTGTCCAAGATCTGGCCACAGATGACCACACAGGGGGGGAAGGGGGGGTTAACAATTTCTTTAAAAACGGCCACGTGGTTTTTGAATGGCCCCTTACTCGTTTCTTCACTGAATTTGAAAATACGATATCAGAGATTTCATTTTTCAGTTGGAGAGTTCGGTTAAAAAAACACACCAAAAAAAGATGTGAGGCTATTGGCATTGCGGGCGGGGGGGGCGCGAAAAAGTGACATGTG
>JAHWFP010192827.1:0-22281 GCA_023313725.1 Lithobius niger
TTTTCTAATAAATAGATATCATGTCCCAATTAGGGAAATCTGGGCGCGGGGAAGCTAAGGCAAAAAATAGCATCTCAATCGGAGATGTGAACATTGAATTGATGACACCTTCAATGTAGCTGTTGCAGGAGAGATTAGAAGTCAACAGAGATATCGCATTCTTATTAAGCCGCGCTACGAGAAGTTAGTAGCGCCCTCCACCGTTGGTTACGGCTTTTAATGCGCCAATAAAGTGTGATAATAATAAAACTGAATACATCTCTGCGTTGATTTCACTTCTCGTTTCAAACGGCACTATCAACTTCGGTTTCATCTAAGGGCGCGTTTACAAAACGACTCACCCTTGCATTCTCGCAGCTAGAAGCTAGAAATCATCTGAAATTACAACATGAGGGCGGTTTTAGCTCTGTCGACTCGCAACGAAAACAGTCAATAATGCGAGTTCAGAAGCGAACAGGAAAATGACGTCAGGAGGAATTCTTTATCTTATTGCTGCGGATTACAAGGCTTGAAGCATTTACTCAGACGACGTCGGATTCAGCTAATCCAGGAAGCGTTGTTACCATGGCAATGGCAATTAAATTCTAGCTGCGAGAATACAATGGCGAGTCGTTTCGTAAATGCGCCCTAACTCCAGCCACTCCCTGACGTTTTCGGGACGAGAAGGGCCCTCTGGTGTCTCATGCTCACGTCAAGATCATGGGTTGGGCAAAGAAACACTCGTTGATGTTAAACAAAGTTTATTGGTAAATTACGACGCATTTTTAAACTTTTAAACTAATGATGCATTCTTGTTTTTCTTTATCTTCTAGACACTAATCATATTCTCCTTGACCTTGAGTTGCCAAATATAAGCAATAAAGACATTGAAGATGCCTTAGACGAAAGTCGTGACGTCATGGAAAAACGATGGCTTCTAGAAGCTAAACTTCGAAGCAAAGGCACGTGCGTACGATAATTGTATTAATTAATATTAATTTTAAAAAATAACGGTATCGTCATACCAGGAGCTCTTATAGATCAACGTAGGAACGAAAAGTATTGGACGAATGCTCTGACTACGGAATGACCGATATGGACATTGGTATCGGATGATAGTATCGGTATCGGTTCGAAATCCGCAACAAAATATTAGCCGTTACTGACATCGAGTTTCAAAACTCAAAAACTCATTTTTTAATAACTTTGGAACTAGACGCGATGCAGAGATGAGGAATTTTTAGAAACATTCGAGCAGAATCTTGTTGCGAGGTAGATATAGCTGAGACGAGGTAGAAACAATTGGTTGGCGTGAGACGAGGGGGGGGGGGGGGGGCAGAGCGTTGCATTTAAGTAGAGAGCTATAGAGAGCGTTAACGCTTTGCGTGGGCGAATTTGTGTTGAGGTTCAGTGCTATTATTCAACAAATGAGCTGCAGAATACCTTGCTTAAAGCGTATCTTAATATCGTGCAAGTAAATAAACTTTTGTTTTGTGCGACAAACAGTACTGGCGTGTAGTTTGTTCCTGTCACAGGAATGAACGTACATCGTTTTCGGGTTAAAAAAGCGACCAATTCTTAACTGTCGATAAAACTCGAATGACTTGATCTTGAATTCAACCGAGAATGTAACTAATACGTAAGTGTATAGTTCACACGATTTGGTCTTTTATTTGCGATAACATTTATTTTACAAAGTAAATAACATGGCAGGCAGCTTTTAAAGGGTGAAATTAAGTCTACTAAAGCAGTGCCTAAGAAATCCTTCCCTCTCCCACTATCACCCTCTCCCTCATTCACTAGCTCTGTCACTAGCTCTCTCTCTCCAGCTGTCTCTTCTCTAGCTCTCTCTCTAGTTCTCTCTCACTAGCTCTATAGCTCTCTTCTCTAGCTCTCTTTCACTAACCTCTCTCTCTCATTCTTATGCAAAGTCACAAGTATAGTATCAACTATAAGTGACGACTTGTAGACCTAAGAAAACGGCTAAAAATGTAGAAAAAGTCACACGGTTGGCCAGTGGCATTTCTTGGTCGCTATTTAGCTGTTCAGGGCTTTGTCGTCTCTTGGAATATAACGTCATTTCTTTCAATTTCATTGCAGGTTTTCATTTGAAACGTGGTTCTGCCTCCTTCATTCACCATCAACTCAGTGGAAATCTTACAAATGTCAACCATCTTATAAATGTTGCATTAATATTGGAAACAGCAGCCAAATATTTAAAGAAGCGGTAGGAAGATGTTTTATTATTGATTACATATTAAAAAAAAAAAAAGGTTTTTCGAAAATGGTCTGGACAACTCACTGTACTAATTGTAATAAATACATTGTGTATTGCACCGCCCTGCCCGGTGCACCATTTTTTACAAGGCAATGGCCATGTATGACATTTTCTGAACGACCAGCCGACAAGTGCAATCCATGTGAACTCACCGTAAAGAAAAACATTTTTTTCTGAACAAATAGCTATTAGTTTTGAAAATCTGTTTATAAACGTTCGGCTTCTTGACGAATTCAAAACTCATAAATAAAACCAAAAATTAGGCCGTGAAAAGAAAATTCTTTGGTTCTCGGGCCAAATCTGTATAAAATGACCAGGCTTTCTGCAATATCCTAAAATTGCAGAAAGGTACAATTTACTATCATTTGCCGTTGCGAACTTACGTGTTAAGCCATAGAAAAACAATTTTTTCTTTGTTGGGCATTTTCTACAAGTCCTAAAAACATCACCGGGTGACCAAGCTTTTTTTTTTTTATTTCTGTTTGGAACTAATTAACCTAGTAGCTTTATATATTTTCTTTCTGTTCAGATTGTAGTAGTAAATTTCTAAACTATTTCAAACTGCAACTTAACCTGATGTTAACTGGATAACATATGTGTGAGGAAGCTCACCTCTCTTAGTAAACTTTTGCGGGTCACTTTTTTTATTTAGTTAAATAAAAGTCACCAGGCACGGCCTAAGAACCGACAATTTTTTTTTCGCGGCCTTAGATACGTATTTTAACTAGCCTAAATAAAAAAAAAATCAATAATAAATAAAAATCACAAAACTGTGTATCGGAGTTTATCTATTATGGTTGCTACCATTACATGTTGACATACAGGAGTTGCGCATGTGAAGCGTACAATAAACCAAACAGTGTAAGTTTGGCAGATGTAACGGCTAATTGGGCAATAGCAAATGTGAAAAATGAGAATGACAATGACAATGAGAAAATTGATAGACATAAAATTCGTCCAGACAAAAAAAGTAGAAATGGCGATTAGACAGTGTGATCCTTTGTACATCACAGTCCTATGAAAGTTATGATATCCACCCAAAACCAAAACTGATATAAGAGAAGCCGCCTAGTTTCCAAAACGAGTCGGCCTTTGAAAGTAGTGATATCATTCAACCAGCGAAAAGCAGCCAAGGTTATTCCTCTTAGTCAAGTTAATCGCACCTACTTATACTTTGGACGTTAAATGAAAACTTGAACATTACTGCCGCTAGCAGCAATGTTCCAGTTTTTATTTAACTTTCGAACTATTAGTATAGGTGCTATTAACTTGGCTAATAGGAATAACCTTGACGGCCTTTTGTTGGTTGAATGATATCACTACTTTCAAAGGCCGACCCGTTTTGAAATCTTGGCGGCTTCTCTTATACCAGTTTTGGTTTTGGGTGGTTAGAACACACTGCATTGAATTTTTAAAACATTTTTGTGTGGAATTTCATTATTAATTTTGTTTTCATGTAGATTTAGTCTTTCCAACGATCAAGCGGGATTGGGATTACAACAGCTGGTGACAGCTGGATCTGAACTCGATTCAATCGATGGGACTAAAATCCTGAAATGCGCCTCTTCACTCTACCGGACGGCGGATGGATCTTGCAACAATCTTCACGAGCCGACTTGGGGGAAATCAGCGACAACGTTTAGTCGTCTATTGCCAGCCTATTACCAAGATGGTAAGATGAAAATATAATGTTACTTTCACTGACAGTGTTTGGTCGTATTTGGGCGTGAAAACTATAAGGCGTACGTTGGTATCATCTTTCACCCTACTTCAGCTGTTCGTTTTCGTCATCAATAACAACTTCCACAGGCCCAATGATCAATTAAACTACGAAGTTCTTCCAAGCTTTCCAGGAATTGGGCGTTAGTGGCGTTAGGAGTCATGCGGTAACTCGCTGCAACTAAATTTTCTGCCACAGAATAAAATTTCTTAAGCTTAATTATTAATACATTATTGTGTGCTCTAGTTTAAATAAATTCGGAATTACTAACATATTTGTTCGAGGAGGTAACTCGGCGACTGACGAGGAGGTAACGCGGTCGTATATGACGCCTCTAGTTGCTATAGCAACAAAGGCACAAAAATCTGCCTTACTTTAAAGAAATTCCCCAGAAGGTGAAACTTCACAGATGTTTAGTGCTATAGTTTCCACTGCCATATACCAAAAATCAACATCTGTTATAATTGGGCTCTGGACGCCATGTTGGAAAAGGTCAAGCGATGTTGTTTTTTTTGCAATATGTCAACTACTAGCTAAAAAAAAACCGTCCAAACAAAAGTTGTAGGGGATAAAAAGATGAACAAAACATGGTCTTGTGTATGTTAACCCTAATTTTCAGTAACAGGAACAGGGTTCTTTTTGGTGACCATTTTCATAAAGATTCCCTAAAATTTCACATTTTGCTCAAATTTGCATGGGCTGTACAAGACCTTTTTTTCTGCAATAATACTGAACTTAAAGAAAATTATGTAATTTCTTAAATGCATAAATTAGAAAAGCCATGCGTTGACGTGCAAGAAATATTAGCTATTTGGCGAGTAGAAGTTGAGAATGGCGAGTGATTTATAGGATCTATTGCCAAAGTGGTGACTGCTATTGTACGAAAGGGTTGATCGAAAGGGTTGATTTCAGATATACCGACTCTCATTTGTGTAGCTTTGTAGGCTTTATGTGTTTAACCATT
The DNA here is from genome assembly GCA_023313725.1 of Lithobius niger. Lineage (NCBI taxonomy): Eukaryota > Metazoa > Arthropoda > Chilopoda > Lithobiomorpha > Lithobiidae > Lithobius > Lithobius niger. The sequence continues at coordinate 4,942 of JAHWFP010192827.1, forward strand.
CTGAGTAATAAAATTCACTTCACTTTAGTTCACTTCACCTTTTAGAAGTGACCGTACAAAAGTGAAATAAGTGGGTAGGCAGCCCTTTCCATGTTGAGTGTAATGTTGAAGAACTTCATTTTAATCTGCCATAGTTGTAGCAATAAACATAAATAAATTCAGTTATATGTGCTTTTCACATCACATTCTGTACATATTTCTCTTTTATTGTGGTAAGGTATATCATCTGTGCGCCGTGCACTAGACGGTACTGCCCTACCTAGTGCCCGTGTCGTCAGTGCAGCCCTTCACCCGTTTCAGCTAGATGACGATCGCCGGGCATCCCATCTTTTCATGGCCTGGGGACAGTTCGTTGATCATGATATCACCAAGACAGCACCCATTAGAGGTAGGCACCTTTCATACCATAGGCTGAAGCCTTACCACTCTTCCATACGTCTTTTGCCGTGTCAGTTTGGCTGAGTGGTATCGATTCGGTCTTGGTCTCAAATGTCGAGTTCGAGAGTTCAAATCCACAATCACACTGAAGTCCAAAACGCAACGGAAATAGGTTCTGAATTTGTTTAAGATTATGCGAGCCAATTTGGTTTTCCGTCCTATTGGTTACAGGAGATCAAGGTGAAACAATCACGTGTTGTGCTCCTGGAATCCTGTCAAATTCTGACCTTCAGCATCCAGACTGTCTTCCGATTGAAGTGCCAACAACTGATGACTTTTACTCTCCTTTCAATTACACCTGCATGGAATTTGTTCGCTCCAGTCCAGGACCAAGGGTCAATAAGACAATAGGTATAGTAATTTTCAAAGAACTTCGTTTTGTCTGTACGGTGGTGGAACCTTGGGCGAAGGACTTTCTTCGAGAAGGACGAGTCCCTGACACAGTCACAACGTGAACGGCACAATGCAGAACCGTTATTAGATATTTACAGCAGCGAGTGCCACCACAATGGGGTAAATCATCTTGCACATACTTTTGCCGAAAGTGAAATGTAAACACTGACGCACAACGTGAAAGTGAAACTCATCAAATGCGTTTCTCTTTTTGCTTTCGTTTTGTTCTCATCACTAGTGTTTCATTACGTGACCTCATGCATGCCCCACGAAACACAAACTGATGCTCTGATCACCTTCATGTTAAGGCAGATGGGAAAATAACGGGGATTCGTCCTTCTTGAAGAGGATAGTTCATCCAAGGTGGAGCAATGTATTGTGTGAATGACAGACGTTGGCTGAATATTAAGATTGTTCCTTATACCAACTATTTTGTTTTCAAGTTTTGTTATTTTTAGGAGCCCCCTTTCGTTGACAATTTTCTTTGGTTACTTAACCCTGCACATCACATTTTCTTCGAGTTTGGTAGTGAAACAATGACAAAAGTATGGTTCATCCAATAATGGTCAGGATAGGAGTGCATGAGAAGTGCTGCATAGTGTTATGGAACTGTCCTAACGTATGACATTAGCCCACTTCGGCTAATGTTTGTACTACAAAAGGCATCCAAATTTCTGATTTCTGAAGTTCTGATTCAAGTCAGTTTAGTACAGTCACTAAATCTGTTGGTTTACAGATCTCTGAAAGTGACGATGCTCGATTCCGGACATTGATTCCGAGCATCAGTACAATTTTCATTTTCAATACATACAGTGCCTTCTAAAGCCATCACGACAAATTCGTCCGTCTGAAAGCAATTTGGTATCTTTAACATGCAGAAAACCGTGAGTAAACTCAACAGAGCATTCCAGAAGTGTCTATCGAGGAAAAAATGACATCACTGTTCGAAGCGGCTGATGGTGCCACCTAAAGTTAGTCGATAAACCATTACCTCATGTGCATCAACCACCTCTGGAGCAAACTGAGCAGGTGACGTTACTTAAGTGGAAGGTGACAATGCTTTAGCTCTTTGGAAGCTGTGGAGTTTGCCGAGTTGTGGTTCTGAATTTGAAAGGTAATCATGACTCCATTGATATAGTGGACAAGTTGCTAATTGTTGCTGATTGTAGATATGGAAGGTACTCATGGCTCTGCCGGGTTTGCCGAGTTCTGATTGTAGATTTGGAAGCTACTCATGGCACTTGTTGATTTCGGAGTTTTGATTGTAGATTTGAAAGGTACTCATCACTCTGTTGATATTGCAGAGTTATGATTGTAGATTTGGAAGGTACTTGTGGCTCTGTTGATATTTCGGAGTTTTGATTGTAGATGTGGAAGGTATAATTTCGCTGGTGATATTGCGGAGTTTTGATTGCAGATTTGGAAGGTACTCATGGCTCTGTTGATATTTCGGAGTTCTGATTGCAGATTTCGAAGGCACTTATGGCCGACATCTCCACAAATAGTGCACATAGCAACAAGCATTGAGCAAACTTTCTCCAAGGGGACGAGTTTGGCCAAGTTTGACTTGGTAATTTTTGGAAGGCACTAACCATGGCCCGGGTCCAACAGTAGACTGTACGATTTTAGGGGGGTAGACAATATGGCAGCCGCAAAGAGACATTGCGAAGGGTGTTGCTAAGCGATGGAGGCAGAGTCATCAGTTCAGCCAACTGGTAGAAAACAGTTTTTGTTCATAGGTCGTGACAGCTATTGGCACCTAGTCGCAGTTTTCAAAATACAAATTTTAATTTTATATATACAGTATTTGCATGACAAAATTGTACTCCCTATAAAAGTAATTTTTAAATAGTTCTAAAATTATCACTCAGCCACAATTAAGCTATTTCTCTATGCTTGGAAAAAATAATAATACATTCGTGTATTCAGAAAGTATTTCAAGATAAAAGAGTAGCACCATCGCATTTGGCATTCTTTTGGGCTGTAAGTATCACTCTCGGCTAACAGAAAGCGGCACAGGACAAATCAATCAAATCAGTATATTATATGGTCTTCGAATCAGTGACGCTTTCGGTATTCATATTGTCCAATCCTGTTGCGCTTGTTAGCTTTCACCCAATATCCAGGCGATGCTGTCGTAGAGTCATGCACTGACTTGCTAAAAGATTGAGGCAATCACGTGTTACAGTCAAACACTTGCGTATATTACTGAGAATCTTACTGACAACTGAAGAAACGAAGTACACTTTCACCCCCATTCTAGACTCGAGTTCGATGTTTGAAGAACTCGAGTCTTGATTGGTGGTGAAAGTGCATTTCGCTTCTTCTGTTGTCAGTAAGATTCTCAGTAATGTCAATCATCAACCACTCTAGGCGCCTTTTACCGGTGTTCAACTAGAGTACGGTGACTCCTTGTTCTCCTTAATCTGCATTACATACTACAAAGGTTCAGCCATCCTCAGTACCACCAAGTGTTCATTATCACTGTTATGATTTTTTAAGGATCAAGAGAACAACTCAACTTACTAACGTCATATTTAGATGCTTCTGGAGTTTATGGTTCCACGGAAACGGAGAGTATTGATTTGAGAACATTTGGTAACGGTAAGTTATTCCGGCAAGATTATAGACATAAGGAATGGAAAGAGTGTAAAGATAATATGAGCAACATGTTTCGTAAATTGACTCAAGAATTCTATAAAAAGATTTGTCGGACCAAGGAAACTGATTGTCATTTTGAACGAAAATGACTTGAGAAAGATATGAAGGACAGCAAAAAAGCAAAAAGACCAGTTGTTTAGTATAATATTAAGTTAAGTGTTAAAAATATATAGATTATCGTGGATATATGTTAGTTGCGTATAAAAGTCGGAGTCGTAACAGAAGATGCAAACATCCAATCCTGGACACATGATCATAAAATGGACGCGACTTGCTGCATCCGGGATGTGTGTTTAGTGACATGACTAACATTTACGTTGGTCGAGGGGATAAAAACTCGGTGGAGTTCACTTGTCGACAGTGAGAGACCCTCGAAGATCATAAAAAGATGCTTTTATTAAAATGTTCGGTTCTAAATAGTCTTTGAACCTTGGTCACTTAAAAACATGCTAAACGACACATAAAATTGCCTGCACATCCCGCCATATTGGAGTGGGTGCCTCACTGTCAGAAAGTGAACTCTACCGAACGATTTACGTGTTCAACAATTATGACACAAACCATAGGGTGGAATAGAGTTCTTGAGCAATGACGACTGAGTAGGTAGTAAAGAATTTTCTTCCTATCAAAACTTTCATATAGTAACGAATAAAAAAAAAAAAAACATTAATTATCTCTGGAGTCATTCCCAGTGTAAGAACCTTTGGTTTCAACCAGCATTGTTCCTGTGATTGTAGTAACTTGTTTACAGACATTTTAGAGAAAAAAAAAAAGGCATTGTCCGAGTATGTTTTCCCCCTTCATCAATCACAATGCCATGTGAAACTCAATAATCTGTTTCAAACTCGTTAATTAATTTTAGCACCCAAAATATATGAAGAAAGACATTTCCTGACAGGTTACACAAATGACAGGGTACATCAAAGTAGAATGATTTTAATTTCGGCAAATATATTGATGCCTTGGTCATAAATAAATAGACATATTTCAAAATAAAAATGTTGCAATACATGGGGTCTGCCTACTGCACCTTGGACTGACGGTAGATCTGTAGTAGGCATACCCCGTATGATGCACCATTGTTCTTAAATCATTCTGCTTTGATGTACTTGAGGCCATTTGTGTAACCAGTCAGGAGGTGTCATCTTCATATTTCTGTTTCAAAGTATTGAATTACTTTGCAAAGAATTCCCTGCTGTCGTATAGTGTAGTAATCAGCTCTCCCTCCTGCGGTTTGTATGTTAACTGAGTCTACATAAATAAATTAGAAGACCTGACCTAAACCAGGAGCTCATTAATGAATAGTGGTCCAAAGGAGCTCCTTTATTGGCTCGTTACTTAACTAAAGAATAAGACGATTCAGCACTGCTGGCACCAATTGCTTTTTAATCAAATTCACTCATCCTCTTCACTACAGGATATCTTTGGACGTTGAAATTATATAAACCACAGGACGAAAAGGTTAAAACCAAAACTACTTTCATAGAATAATTCCTAGATTGAGCGTTATTATTAAATTTTTCACTTGTGCGCTATGATGATCACTGGAACTCGCAGAATGTCTTTATTGATAACCTATCTTATGTTCGAAGTCATGATTTTTTCCACTACGGTGTCCAGAGTGATATGAGAAGCTTTTTGGCCTACTTTCAAAGCTCGTGGTCAAATTCCCTGCCATAGAGTGGGATAGCAAAGGCTACGAAAGCTTCTCAGAACACTGGACCACACAGTGGTACAAATAATAACTTCGAAGGTTAGATAAGTTATATCATTCAATAAAGACGTTCGGTTCAAATTCCATTGATTGTCATAGCATGCGAGTGAAAAAAATTTAATAATAACGCTCAATCCAGGTATGGAATTGTTCAATGAAAGCTGTATTAGTTTCGCCTCTTTCATTCTATGTGCACTCTGTATCTTGTGGCATGTGCTACAACCTGCAAGACCGTCTGATCTAAACATTACGTTCTGTGTATATTATGCATTCCAAGAAACAGTCTTTTATTTCTTGTTTTTAGGATAATTTTTGGACTTCTTGTTTTTATGTTTTTGTTAGTGATTTGTAAATTAAATTATATCCAACTCTTTACAGGTTTTATTAATTTTTCGAACGAAACTGGAAGAATGTTATTGCCCCTTAATCTTTACGATCCTTGCTGCAACATCACAAAGGGGCAACTATGTTATATGGCAGGTAAAAACAAAGCGTTTCTCGGAGAAAAGAGAAGCTTGCTCGTTGCAAGACCGTTGTAAATATTTGTACAAAATGTTGTTGGAAACAGTTTTGAGTTTTTCTATTCTCTTTTATTCAGGAGATTCTCGAGTCAATATGCAGCCCATTCTGACGTCAATCCACACATTATGGTTGAGACAACACAACCGGTTGGCTGCTGCTCTAAAAGTTTTTAACCCTAATTGGTCAGACGAACAACTTTATCAAGAAGCACGGAAGATCGTTACAGCACAAATACAGCACATAACTTACAACGAGTTTTTACCAATAGTTTTAGGTAATATGGCCAATTAGTGGGAGAAACAATTGATTTCTTTCTAACTATTAGGGTGGATAATCTATGGAGAATAGTCAAAATTACTTTAGTAAAACTGTTAGAAAAATATGATAACATATTTCTTTCCCTACATATCAGGAATTGAAAAGACTGAAAACAAAATAAGTTAACAATTTAGGAGATTTCGTGTGTTTGAGGAGAAGAGGGAAGCGAAAATAAAAAGAGAAAAGCTCGATTAAATTTACAAGAAGGAACAAAATATAAAAAAAAAATAGTATTTTAAGAGTTGAAGATCGAGATTTTGCGTTTTTCTAAATTAATGGACTGGGCTTTCGAACCAAGCTAATAAAAATGCTCTTGTGTTCTTATTTAGATTACCGTGTTGCGGCCAAAATGATGAGATTACATCACGTAACAGTAGATTAGTAGATGTAGATTATGAGATGCCCAATTTCTTTTTTTTTGTAGCACATCCGAAAATTATTGTTTCAGGATTCATCATGGATAATAATAGGGCTAACTATGCAATGCACGACCTAACAGGTTATCTAGTAGGCTTGCACTAGCAGACTGTCTCTTAACTGTAAGCACAGTTTTGCTGATTTCAGCTTGTTGAGGAAAAATCCTCATGCGGTTGACATCGTTGGAAATTGTTGGAAACAAGAGTCTTGGGTTCCATGCGACCGAAAAACACAAAATTAATACATGGGAATTGATTATTGTGGAGAAAAGAACTTGGCAGTGTAGATTTCATGTACCAGTCGTATGGCTTGCATGTTAAATCCTGTAAAGTGTAAATAACTCCAATACCATTGGATAAAAAAAAGTGTACAAATCTACATTTGTGGTAGGAGGAAAGTGGTAGGAAGAAGAGTCTTTGACAAAAATAAAGGTTGCACCTCGAAGCTAGAGGGAGTGGTGTGAAGCGTAGCAGTGAAATCAGTATAGAACCAGTGTTGTGTTTGTCAGCACGCAGTGTGTTTTGCTGGGTGTGAATTGCGGCACCTCAGACTTGCAATTGTGTGTTCACACATTTAAAATGTATTGTTGGAATGTCGAATATCAAACTGATTACAATATTAAATTGTTTAAATGGAGAATATTTGAATTTGCATGTCGTTTGTACTCTGTAACTGTATAATTTCATGATGAGATCTCCTTTTTACTTTTCTATATTGGTACTTTGCAGAGCTAGCATACATCCATTCAATAGCGAAAAAAAAATGATAAAAAGAACCGACAAGCTTTCAAAAGTGTCTGCTTTCCTAAGATGTAACATAATTTTGCCAAGAAAGGCTGCTAGCACCCACGATCACAATGTTAACTAACACTCGACGTCGGTTGTTAGTTACTATCGAGCATCGCGGTTGGGACCAGAAACTTGGCGGCAGCCTTTCTTGCCAAAATGTTCTTACTTCTTTGCAAGGTGGTCACTTTTTGGAAAGCTAGTGGCTCTTAATACGTTATTGGGTTTTGGTTATAGCTTACTAATATTAATTGCTGACAAACTTTAATATCTCGTCATTGTTGTCTCAGGGCCAGAAATTTTGGATTCTTTTGAACTTCGCCTGCAAACAGAGGGTTATTTTAACCACTACAACCATAAAGTTAATCCCACAATTACTAATGGATTTGCCGCTGCAGCTTTCAGATTTGGTCATAGCCTGGTTCAAGTAAGTGAGTTTCATTTTAAATTTGCCCCACCATGCTTTACAATTTAATAAGTAAGAACAGGAACACAGGAAAAGAAAATTTGTTCACCACTTTAATTTGTAGTCAATGCATTGAAATAAAAATTGTTGCCTAGGCTCGATCTAGCATCAATTTTCTTCCACCTATGAACTAATGCATTTGGTGACGGAGGTATTGTGGGGCCATAGCCTTAGTCGATTTTCCTAACAGCATTGATGGCTACAGTTGGTTTCTAAGCCTTGCCTCCCTGGACCAAGTCCCCTAGGATCAGTTGCAGAGTCAGAGTAGGACCGGAAGCACGGCCGCCACTCCAGATGCCATTCCTAAAGTGCTGATTTCCCATTTCGCTTAGCTTCCTGAAGCTGATTTTTGCTGTGAAGCGCCTCTTTATCTGACTTCGTCCCCTTCAGCAAAAATTCTAGCTCCATTTCTGTGTAGGATCCCCTCCTAGCTATACTTTGTTCCATTGCCGTCACCACGTCTTCAATTTGTTGCTTGTAGATTTGTTGCTTAGTTAGACCTATTTAATGGCAAAGCCAACGAAAAACTTTTGTAGCAAATTTATGTTTCGTACTTCACGTGGAAAATAAACATGAATTACGTCTCAGCCTATTATAGATATTGCCAGTAGTCTATGCCTGCATTTAGGTGCATTTAACTAAACTGTCCTTGGCTGCGCCTGCTCCAAGCTACACCCTTACCACAGCCTAGTTCATGTCTGCTCCTAGCTACGCTTACGCACTAATTCTAAGAACTTACTAATAATACTGGCAGTACGTTCTTGTGACTACACAAGGTAATTTTCCGAACCAATGGGAAACTACGATTGCACAGAACCGCATCAAATCGCAGAATGAATGCTTAACGTCCGATATTCAGTTTCACTGGTTTGCCCAAGTCTGATTTGATTGGTTAGCCCAAAGTACTTGAGATACAGGCCGTTAATCTCGCAAACAACTCGAGTATGAATCTTTCCAACTGTTATACGTTCGTTCAGTAAAGGTCGTTAAACAGTTACGTGTCTGACTGCTAACGGTTGTTCCGTCTGGAGTGTTGGCCCACTCGTACCAAATCTTGTAACATTACGTTTCCGTATTGACGTTCATTGTCAATGGCATTTAATCAAAGGGCTTGGAGAACGAGTTGATGTTACGGCAAAGAAAAGCAAAATAAATACACTTAAAGATGACAGATCATTATGGGATGAAGTTAAGCATGCAAAGTTTAGTTATGTAAGTGGATGCTCGTTACACGACTATCATAGAAAAATCAGGGGGTTTTAAAATTCCCAATAAAGTAGTACATTTTCACAGTACACCAATTTGCCAAATTGAGCGGTGTAACCCAGCACAGACTGGGAAATACCCTAAATACGTCCAGTGGCTTACTCTGTGTAGGGAGTAGATTCAGGGTCATAACTAGATTTTTTTTCTGGAAGGGTAATAAAATAGTCATTTGCGATATTGGTTGTGCTTGCAGTTTGCGTATTTGTTTGGAAAAAAAAGTAAAAATCTTTAAACATATACGGAAAAAAAGGCAATAAAACATTCTTGGCATTACGCCCCGTGAGCCTTGTGTGGAGAGTCAGTTGCATCCCCCACCCCACCACTTCCACTTGCTGTGGCCCTTGGTGGGGAAGGGAAGCCTCCAAACACCCGAAATTTAAGGGTAAACGTTGGTAAAAGTAGCCAAATAAGGCATTTATTGCAATGAAAAAAATTCTGAAAATTTGCTTTTCAAACTGGTGCTAAGATTGCAAAAAATAAGTTGCACCCCCTCCCCAAACTCAAATATTCAATTTCAAATATTTTGCTGCCTCCCTAGACCCTTTTGCTTTATTTGGACCCCATTTTCAATTCCAGTTTTTTTTAGCCTCCCCGCCCCCGCCCCCCCCCCCAACCCCAAAAAATTAAATTTCTTGGTGCACCACTGACACTGTCCAACATTACTCGTTCTAATGAAACTCTTTATAAGCTCCTGGAAATAAGTAATTATTGTAACTTAATTATACAATAATTATAGGAGTAGTTATAGTACCGACATTCTGTATATTAAAAATAAATAAATAAGAATAAGAGTAGTTTGATTAATAAGACCACATTCACGTGTATTGCACAGGGGCGCCTAAAACTAGTGGATCGAAACCATGACGAAATGAAGGAGCTATTTCGGTTTCTGTTTCGTCCTTCGATCATTCAAGATGGCGGACTAGACGGTTTAACGAACGGCGCTGCAACCCAAAGAGCTAAGCACGTGGATCGATTCATCACGGACCAGGTTGGTTTCCATCCATTCATTATTTTAATTCTAAGAACTGTTTTACACTCCCAAAAGCCGAAAAAAATAAATAAGAATAAATAACTAAATAAAATAAAGTTGTTCGTTGCGTAGACGAATTGGGGGCGCGGAATTGTACTGACACGGAGTTACGTTAACTCCGAAGTTTTCATAAACACTGACCCCTGTGTTGGACCCGGAATTACAGCAACTCCGGATTCGACATTTGCTTTAAAAGTGTTTGAAACAATCCGTAATTGTAGTAACACGGATTTGTAGTAACACGGTATTGTAGTAACACGGGTTTCTGAATTATATGTATAGCCGCAGCGAGCGCAGCAGCGCGAGCGAGGTAGGGACGTTATTTAATCATCAATAAAATCAGGAGTTACGGTAACTCCGTGTTACCACAATTCCGGATTGTTTCAGACACTTTTAGAGCAAATCACGAATCTGGAGTTACTGTAATTCCGGGTCCAACACAGGGGTCAGAATTTAAGAACATTCCGGAGTTAACGTAACTCCGTGTCGATACAATTCCGGCGTCCCGGCGAATTTCCACAATTAAAACACGCCTTTCGCTTTTTCCCTAATAGCAGTCGAATTTTTTGCTAATACATGGTTCTAATTCTTTCCAGATAACAGCAACTGATTTATTCAAAAACAGTTAATTAAAAAAAAAAAGTAAACTTCGTTCGATTGGAAGAGCGAAATGGACAATTTTAAATTGCCAAAAAATCGAACGAAATGGAAAAAATGGGAAAAGTTGTTTTTAAATGCGTACGAGCCGTTGTGGACGATTTTAAGATCTCAAATGTAAAATTAAAGTGCCACTATCACCGATTGAAAACCGTACGAAAATACTGTGGCCTTAGCTAGCCGCACGAGGTCGTACGAAATTTTCACTCAACAATAAGATCGTGGCTTGTTTGTTTCGTTAAAAGAAATAGCCTTGTGCATTCCTTTGTTTGATGCAAGCAATCGCTAGATGTTGCCAGACTGCCAGAGTAATGCCACCATGGCTTCAGCTGGAAGAGCGACAAACTTTCAAAGTTATGATGTATAAGTAAATAATTTTGGTGGTATTTCTCGTTTTGATCATTTTGACAATTTTGGTAATCTTTTAACAAGGTGTATACATAGGTTCGATAGTTGCATAAAGTAATGGTAATGTTGATAACACTATTGCTGAGCCATTCTAATGCCCTTTTGTTATCTAATCTCTTCTCTTCCCCTTACTAACATCAGTCAAGTCAAGCAGTAGTTGCAGCGCAGGACATGGCTCGAATCATGAAGCATGAGTAATGAGATAGTATACAACGCCATGCTCTCCATGCTCCAATCCAATAATCGAAACTTTTGCAGCAGCAGCAACAGCGGAGCCAAACGCCATCCGGTGGAAGCGTTTGTAACCAAACTGGTTGACGTTGATAAAAATGAGTAATCGATTGACTTTGTTAAACAGAAGTCCAAAAAAAAAAACACCAAAACACTAAAGGCTTACGTAGTGAAACAGGAAGTAAGAAACTAAACAAAGGTTGATTTAGATTATCAGAAATTGAACAGATGACGTCGTTGAACAGAAAGTGAGAAACAAAAGTCTACTTGGTTAACAGAAACTAAACTATACTGAAGTTGTTGAACAGAACAGTACACAGTTGACGTTTTTAAACTAAGAAAAAAAACCGATAGAAACTAATGGTTGACGTTGGTTAATAGAAACTAATCGACTGACATCATTCAACAGAAACTAAATGGTTGACAATCTTAAGCAAGAACATGAGAAACCAAAAAATATGATGTTGACAAGGATGATAGTTGACAGAAACCATACTTTTTCGTTCGCCCTTCACTTGAATACGCCTATGCTACATCCTGTATGGTCGCCTTACCTTGAGCGCGACATTGATTTAATCAAAAAGGTGCAGAGGCGTTATACCAAGGGACTCCCGGGATTCAGGGAAGTCACGTATCGGGAACGTCTGGTGAAATTAGGCCTGGGGTTTCTTGAAGTTCGTAGAATAAAATTTGATTTAATCCTCTTATTTAAGATTTTAAACTATCTATTGACTTACCCTTTTTTGACCTGGCTACTTGCTGAATAGGTGCGCGGGGCACTCTTGTAAAGTTTTGTTTCCTGCCACCAGGCTTATATTTTGGAAATAACTGTGATGTGGCTTTGTTGTCAACAGCTGACCAACCATTTGTTTCAAGGTGATAATCAGTCGCATGGACTTGATTTGATTGCTATCACAATTCAACGTGGAAGAGACCATGGCTTACCGCCTTACAACTCGTGGAGGAAATTGTGTCAACTTAAAAGAATTCACGATTTTGACGAAATGAACGGTATAATAGACGAAACAGCAATACCAATTTTCAAGCAAGTTTATGGGTAAGGAACTTTAGTTTCAAAGAGTAAAGGCACATTTACGCACCGACCCGCCTTTGCATTCTCGCAGCTGGAATTTAATCGCGATGGGAAAAGCGTCATTGTCATGGCAACAACGCTACCTTAATTAGCTAAATCCTACATCGTTTGAGTAAATGCTTGCAGTCTTATAATCCGTGACAATAAGATAAAGAATGCCTCCTGACGAAACAGTTTTCCCAGTCGCTTCAGAATTCACATTGTTGACTGTTTTCGTTACGAACCGGCAGAGGTAAAACCGCCTCCAATTACAGATGCTTTCCAGCATCAAGCTGCGAGAATCCAAAGGCGAGTCAGTGCATAAATGCGACCTAAGACCTTTTATTTTTTCTTTTACTCGCTTAATACACTATTTTCAGATCTCATGAATGTTGAATGAAACTCTGGCGTCTGTAACGCTCTAAATGTTCTGGAAACATGACAAAGTGAAGCATAGCTTGACCTTAAAGCCAATGAACATCCAATTCCCAATGATGTATTTATCCTAGTTATAAATGCAGCTATTTACATAATGCTCGTGAACTGAGCCACATTTCATACCTATCGTTTGGCGAAAGACTGTTTTTAATCTGAGTGAAAAAAATAATTTTATAATAAATAAGCCACTAAAATCGAATAGCTTAATTTACATGCCTAGCATGCGGAATTTATTTTCGATGTCGTCATATCACTTATCAATTAAATAACAATAATTTTTCACTATTAAAACAATTAAAATAGGAAATTCGTCGATTTTCACGTCATTTTTATACATATAACAGAAGTCTCGTTATTATCGGGAACCTTCTTGATGAGTTTAGGAGGCAAAAGTAAACGTTTAACTTTTAATAATCTTAGCGTCAACTATTTTTTTATATGCCAAAAAGAGTTGACTTTAAAAAAAGGGAGGGCACACTTGGAGAAAAGGGTGCAAAAAAAAAAGCTCCTGGCTTCTTGGCTTCGTAACTTATACTTTGCCCCAGTTGGGAAGACCGTTTTGTTGTACCATGACAAAGCAATGGCAGGAAAAAGTATGGTAATAAAATAGCATTTGGAAGAAAACGAGAGGAGGGGGGAAGCATGCCCCAATATGCGTATTGCGACCTTTAATGATCAAATGTATGCATTCGTTTCCGAAGAAATAGTAAAAAATGAAGTAATTTCGGGAATACGCAATAAATAAGACATTTTACACGAAAAATAAACGAGGAAAGATGCTCTAAAATACGGATATTCTAATTTCCATAAATGATAAAATCAACATGAAAAAAGTGAACTACCTTGATTAAATTTATTTAAAAAAATGTTTTTAAGCTGTAGTCTCTGTGACGAGGCACACCCAGCTTACGGTAATTATCATTCCAGTGCTCCGGAAGAAATATATTCCAGGATACAAATGGCTAGTTTTATTGACGTTTCTTTCCCTTTTTAGAAGCGTTGAAGATATTGATTTGTATCCTGCTGGATTGGCCGAAACTCCTCTTCATGGAGCGATGGTGGGGCCAACGTTTGCCTGCATCATAGGTACACAGTTTTCTAGGCTTCGTCATGGCGATCGATTCTGGTACGAAATTGGACGACAGCCTCATTCTTTTACTCCAGGTAGGAAAATAGTGACACATAAGCTCCCTGTTCACTGAATGACGACAGGATGCAGCATCTAGCGCCAAATATACCATTATTTATTTAGTTCTATGGACGTGATTCAACAAGCGAAGGAATTCGCAAAGGAATTTTTCTTTACACAGCAAACTAGCCATCTGCCTCCTTAATTATTGAGTGTAAAGTTGGTGCATCCACGTACACCAGGGAGCAAGCGGTCAAGGTTAACGATATCACTGTCACTAGATGGTGCCCATCTAGCAGTTCAAATTCTGCGTGTCAAAACGGTCGATATGCTAAAAAAAAGCACTCCTGATGTCGTTAGGCTTAAATTTACATCTTGCCTCATGGTGCATGTGGGCGCACCAACTTTACCTTCAATAATTAAGGCTTGTTTGTTTCGTAAAAAAGAAATTTTATTTGTGTGTTCCTTCGCCTGTTGAATGTAAGGGCTACATAGAACTAGATAGCAGTAAATGGCTATAGAAAAAGGAATAATAAATAAATGTTGCAACCACTTAGGTGATAAGGTAAATGGATGGGTAGGGGAACCACTAACACCAAGCCCAGAAAAAAAATTGATAGCTCATACAAAGAAACAAGGAGATAAAACGAAGGGTTTCTTGGAGAAAAGAGCATCCTGCTCGTTGCAAGACCATTGTAGAGTGGCCTAGCGTGCAAAAATGCTGCAGCTTATCATTCGTAGCAGCTTCAATGGAATGCTTCTATGAAATCGATAATTTATGTTTTTATCACGAAACAACTTTCCAGAATTAAATTTGCTGGCAAGGAGCTGAGTGTTAAAACGCACAAATTGTAGCTTTTGTGAAAGCGCGTGTGGCATTTGATGAGAGTAATTTGGTTTTCTTTCCGTAAAATGATTCTCCGAAGTTATTTCGATTTACGGTTTCGATTTACGATTAAGATAGTGAATTTCGATTTCCACTGTTTAGTATTAGGATATTTACGATTGTTTCCTGTATTTGGTGTAGCGAAATTAACCTGCATCCTATTTGGAATCTCGTTTGCTTTAGCGTTGGTATTTCATAATAAGTACGCCTAAACCTCAAGTTAAACGTAAAATCTCCGAATCCTGATGACAAGTAGCTTCATGTTTCCGTAAAAGACCGACGATTCCTGGAGGTGACATCATTGCCCTAATGCTGTCATAACGAAAATGAATGCAAACCGCTTCATATGAGTAACATATACTGTATAGTGTTATAGTTTGCTTGTCGATGACCATTCAGCGCCAAGTAAAAGATTTGATTTATATAATTACTGAGTAGAAAAGCATGGTCTTATCAGTTGTCAGTCGAGCATGGGCTTGTTTTGCGGAAAGAAAGCAAAAATTCTCGCCTGAAGAAAGTAGTATAGAAAATTTTAGACAGATGAGTGTAGATTTCAGAAAAAGACGGTCAACTGACAAAGTCAGCATGTAAGAAAGTATGGGTATAACGACTGCAGCAGGTCGTCAGATTTGCTTTATAAAGTACATAGGTTAGCAATACATTTATTGGAATTAATTCAAGGACGTGGCATAGATTTCAGCTAGAGGAAAAAAAAAGGAAAATAATAGCATTAATGCCCTTTTCTACTTGTAAGGTCATCTTGGGATGGAGAGGGACAATTTTGTGGGAAGTGAAAATAATAATAACGATACTGACTGGGAGGACAAAAGGGCAGGGGCTACTTAGACTGATCCCATGGGCAATCGAAGTCAGCAGTAGACCTTGTGCTTGAGGAATAGCTGCAGATTGAAGGCCTTGAGTAAGGTATTAAAGTGTTGAGGGCAACGAGCAGAGACCACATTCTCGGGAAGTGAGTTCCAGACCGTTGCAGCCTCATACGAGAAAAGTTTGCTCGACACTCAGTACGAACCTGCTCAGTACAAATGAAGTTTGAAAAAGAGTAAGTCATCGGAGAGGAACCCGTGGACAATACCTATGATCTTTAGCATGTCACAAATGCATTTCTTGGGCCCCGAATGGACAGGGATGATCCCAGGCCAGGATTGAACCTGTGAGCTTTGGCTCATGAGATAGTCGTGGTAGCCACATTGAGTTGCCCTGACCCATGCTGTTGTCTGCATCACTACCGTTCTCTTCGGAACAGGTTACGGGATTGTCGGACCTATAATTACTGAATAGCAGCGACATAAAAAAAAACATATCCTTAATGGACCCCACATGTAACTGAAGACTTGTCGCAAGCAGTACCTTTGTGGCTAACAAGTTGAGAGGAGAAAGGTTAACTCATTAGTGAGATAGGCTGAAAAAGGAGAACTCTGAAGAGAATTAGTTCACAATGACAACGAGTCGAAAGTGTTTTTGCAAGTATAGGTTATAGCCATACTTTTACAACAATGGGATCTGATAAGTTGTTTTTGTCACACTTTTTCTTGGATGGTATCCAAGACTGAAAGAGCGTCCAAGGGCGAAACCCGGAGGATGTTTCTTCGGTTCTTTCGGTTATTTAAAAGTGATACAATATGGGATACATCGTACAAATTTTAAACAATGGAAACGGTAAAAGTATGGTCATAATGAAGAAAAGTCATGTCGCAAGAAGGGACTTCGTCCATGAATTGAGTGATTTGGTTAAACTATTTACGTGCTATTAAGGAGAAACCCATGCAATGGAGGACATTTAGTTTAATGGTCAAGGTGGTTAAAAGGGGGCAGAGCTGTAAAGTTGCCTGAAGAAGGTGATCTGGTTGACTGAAGAAGGGATCAAAGTCCCTACAGTCGGTGCAGACTAGCGTAGTGTCAGAAACTATCAGGCTCCTCCAGTGGTTATGGGATCTTTTCCAGCATATTCTGGAATTTATCTCCAGGGTTGTCCCTTTCCTTACTAGAGTTCTTTCTCCTTCGCAAAAGTTTAGTAATGTCAAAGCTTAGCCAGTTCATTTACATAAGTAGTTTGGTTCAGCTAGAAAAAAGTTCATTGTATTTATGCAGTATATATGTGTACAAAAAAGCTATGGAAGGAGGGTATTAAAGTAGACCGATTCAACGCTAATTCTGAACATTGTGCTTAGTACCATTTTTGTAAACTGGGTTGATGTATGCAAATGCGAATAGAAGTACTAAACATAAGAAAGATAAGGAGAATTCAGTTTTAGAGAAATGGTGGAAATTTAATTTGGTCATCAAGATGTCTCTTTTTGGGTCCTAAAGTTCATCTTCACACCAGAAAGAGAACTTTTTTTTTTTATTAGTAGTGTAGTTGTTTAGCATAGTATAGTATAGTAGATTAAGTAATATTTTTTTTTCCTATTTCATCAGGTCAACTTCAACAAATTAGAAAGACCAGCTTGGCACGAATAATATGTGACAACAGTGACAATATTACAAA